>PITA01003345.1:0-141222 GCA_004023965.1 Spilogale gracilis
CACATATAGTATCATGTCATCTTTTTGCCGATGTTCTTTGTCTCTCGTGGCGGTCCAGAAGTGGGAAATATCACATTTCAGGCTGGTTTCATGGGTGTTCACGGTGGTCTTGTAGTGGTTTTTTTGTTGGAATTCAGCTCTCTTCAGGGAACTCCCTGAAATGCGGTCACCTGGCCTTCCGCCATCTTGACCCTCCTCTGAGTCATACTGTTAATTGAGGGAGAAAAAAATCATGATGATTTCAAAGGACAGCAGAAGTGAATTATTTGAATATAAAAGGAAAAGTAGACAGCCTGGGTGGCTCAGTCAGTGAAGCATCTGCCTTCAGCTTAGGTCGATCCCAGAGACCTGGGATTGAGCCGCCCCCTCCCTCCCCTGCAGGTTCCCTGCTCAGCTGGAAGCCTGCTTCTCTTTCTCCCTCTGCTTGCAGCTCTGCCTACTGGGCTCTCTCTTTGTCAAATAAACAAATAAAATCTTGAAAAAAAAAATAAAGGAATAGTAAGGACCTCAGGACAATGAATCAAGCCTTCTAATATTTTTGCAGAAATGACAATCTTTACAATTTTAATCTGCATGTCAAAAATAAAATGAAGATGATTGCACCTTGCTATCATAGTTTGTCAGAAAATCTCCTCCCTCCCATGAAATAACAGGGCTTGAGCATTCTATCTTGCACTATTGCCATCATATCTGAAATCTTGTTAACGTGAAGGTAATATGAATTAATTTGCAAGATGTTTGGTTTTATTTTTAAGATTCATTCTAATAAAACATTATTTTCAATATTGAATGGATTTTTCTGTTGTGAATGGTTTTAAGTGGTTTTTTTTCAGGATTAATTATGTTCTGCTAATGACCTTCAGTATTATTTCAGCTGACTAAATGATTGCTTCCAGAAAGTATTAAGTGGTTAGTGTCAAGATGCAGATAAATGTTTCCAATGACAAACCTTGGGGATTCTCGTTTTAATGTTTTATTTGGTGAAGAGCTATTATACATGCTTATTTAATAAATTGGTGTTGAAAACCTGGGAGGGAGGAGTAAAAGGAAAAGTAGGAGTAAAAGGAAAAGCTCAGTCTGTTAAGCATCCTCTTGATTTCAGCTCACATCATGATCTCAGGGTCCTGGGATGGAGCCCTGCCTTGGGCTTAGCACAAAGTCCACTTGGGATTCTCTCTCTCTCTCCTTCTGCCCTCTCTGCTCATGCTCTCTCTCTGAAATAAACAAATTAAATATTTAAAAAAATATTTATTTATCTATGGGGCGCCTGGGTGGCTCAGTTGGTTAAGCGACTGCCTTCCGCTCAGGTCATGATCCCGGAGACCCGGGATCAAGTCCCACATCGGGCTCCCTGCTTGCCGGGAGTCCTGCTTCTCCCTCTCTCATTCCCCCTGCTTGTGTTCCCTCTCTGGCTGTGTTTCTCTCTGTCAAATAAATAAAATCTTTTAAAAAATTTTTATTTATCTATAAAAAAGATTTTATGTATTTATTTCAGAGAGAGAAAGAGAGATAGCAAGAGAGAGCACAAGCAGGGAAGAGAGCAAGAAGCAGGCTTCCCGCTGAGCAAGGAGCCTGATGTGGGACTAGATTTCAGGACCCTGGGATCATGACCTGAATTGAAGGCAGACACTTAACTGAATGAGCCACCCAGGCCTGCCTAAGTAAATCTTTAAAATAGAGGAAGGGGGGGGGAGGGGAAGGGAAAAAAGAGGGAAGGGAAGGGAACCTGGGAGGAATAGTTTATATGACAGATAACAGCAAAGTCCATAAGGATTTCAGGGCGAGAACCTGAATTTTAACTAGAAAAAAATGCATTTAGGTTAAACAGTATCTATTTCATAAATAAAAAAGAGAAAAGAACTGGCTAGATTACAGACTCAAAAGAATGATTTAGATGTTTGATGACATTCCTAGATTAAGCTAAATAATCCTAGTCTACCAGGATAAATGCCGAGCTTTTATCTAGGGTCTTGATGATCCTTCCCAGATATCATTATAAACAACAGCAACAAAACTGGGGTAAACCTGAGAGTAACCAGGATATCAAGATATTGTACAACAATGCCCGATAAAAACAGTTGAAGAAAATATTAAGTCCTTAGGAAATGATAGAAATGAACAAAGAGATACATAGGAGTCGTTCCCACAGGTTTGTGAGCCGCTCTCAGGTATTTGGAATGTGGAGAAGAACGTGGCTTGCGGGTTGCTCCAGGGAACCTGGGTGAAATAGTCAAGAGGTATATTTGGGTTTAACATATTAGAAGAGCCTGTTAACACTTCAAGGAGGGCAATAAATGGGCGGGAAACTGCCCTTCCTATCCCTTGATCTCCCTCAGCCGTGTTTTATGGTTTTCAGTGTCCTTTGCCTCTTTGGTTAAGTTGATTCGTAAGTATTTTATTCTTTCTGACGCCATGGTCAATGGAAATGTTCCCTTAATTTCTTTTTGGGGTTGTCTATTTCTCTCCACGAGAGGTTAGCTTTGCCGGTTCTAGAATGTCATATAAATGTATTCATACAGCATGAACTTTTAAAAATACATATTTTATCTATCAGACAGAGAGAGCATAAGCAAGGGGAACGGCAGGCAGAGGGAGAAGCAGGCTTTCCGCTGAGCAGGGAGCCCCATGTAGGACTCCATCCCAGGACCCTGGAATCATGACCTGAGTGGAAGGCAGACACTTAACCGACTGAGCCACCCAGGAGCCCCACAGCATGAACTCATGCCCACAGCATGAACTCTAGTGTAAGGCTTCTTTCAATATGCATAATTGTTTTCAAGTTTCGTCTATACCATTGAGTATATCAGTAATTTCATGTTTTCTATTGCTTAGTGGCATTGCATTGAACAAATACACCACAGCTTGTTCAGCTGGTCCCATGTTGATGGCCGCGTGGCTATTTCCAGTCTGGGGTCATCATGAATAAAGCTGCCATACACATTCTTTTAAGATTTTGTTTATTTGACAGAGAGAAACACAGCCAGAGAGAGAGAACACAAGCAGGGGGAGTGAGAGAGGGAGAAGCAGGCTTCCTGCCGAGCAGGGAGCCCAATGTGGGACTCGATCCCGGGTCTCTGGGATCATAACCTGAGCCGAAGGCAGTCTTTTAATCAACTGAGCCATCCAGGCGCCCCTGCCATACACATTCTTGTACAAGACTTTGTGTGGATGGATGTTTTCAGTTCTCTGGGGCAAGGAGTGGAATTGTTGGGTCAGAGGGTAGGTGTATATGCTTAGTTTATAAAGACACCATCATATCTTTTCCCAAAGTGGTGGAGGTAAGTGTATTTTTTAAATTTTAGTAATATTTTTCTTCAGTTTTGTAAGGGGGGCGTCTCTTAATGGTCACCCCCTGCCAGCCGGTGCCTGCCACGTGCTGGTGAGTGTTAGCCACACCGCTGGCGTCTGGGCGGGGAAGTTAGGGTGCGGCACCCCTCACAAAGGGAGGGTTTCTGGTCTCAAAAGTTTATTGCTTGGCAATCCCAGGGGTGCTTCCAGGCGCATTCATATGGCTCTGCTCCCTGCATTTCATCTTCCTTTTTATTCAGTCCGACTTGTCTTTAAAGCACTTTTCTGTCCAAATACATATGCTCTGAAGGATTCAGTGAAACCCTTTTCGTTATGAATGTGATCGCAGACGCAGCCCTGTGCTCCACGATGTTCTATTTGACCCTTGTGAGCCAGGAAAGGGATAATTTTATGTTTCAGCTTTCAATCTTAAAGCGAAATACAGTGTGAAGCTCTAGTCTGGAAAAATGACCTTTTCCCACCTACTGAAGCACAAAGCAGTAGGTAGTTTGGGGTAATTGAGAGACAGTGAGATTGTTTCTCTCTCCACGGGGCTGTTACCAGCTGTGAGAGAACTCCCTTCTCAGGGTTACTCAGTGAGTCAAACGGTCTTTTTTAGAACATTTCTAGAGGACAGGCCACACTAAGACAAGACACTGGAGAGGACATGGTCACAAAGCAGTTTCCAAGGCTTTCCTGCTACAGACTGGGACTGATTTTGCTGTAGGACAAAACCATCTTATGGAAGGACATTGGTTAAGATTAGGCTCAGAAGGGGCGCCTGGGTGGCTCAGTTGGTTAAGCATCTGCCTTCAGCTCAGGTCACGATCCCGGGGTCCTGGGATCCAGCCCCACATCAGGCTCCCTGCTCAGCGGGAAGCCTGCTTCTCCCTCTCCCGACCCACCTCACTTGTGTTGCTGTGTCTCTGTCAAATAAATAAATAAAATCTTAAAAAAAAAAAAGTTAGGCTCAGAAAAAGCTCAAAATATCAATACTATAGACAAGTCAAAATCCATTTCTCTCTCATGTAGGAGCCCAGAAGCCAGCGGCAGCTCAGGGCGGTGAGAGTTCCATGATGGCTCTGCACGGCTCATCCTCATAGACCAGGAAGGCCAAAATCACTTCCTCCCAGAGCTCCACACCAGATAACTGAGCATGTCTCGCTTTTTAAAAAATTCAAGCATAGATGATACACAATGTTACATCAGTTTCAGGAGTATGACATAGTAATTTGGTGAGCTGATACTTTATTGACTCTTGCTTAAAAAAAAAAAAAGTTTCTCCTAAGCAGGTGTCAAGCCTACGTAGTGTTAGTAAGTAACGCGTGTGTGCCTTTTCTCTGTAAGGAGACATCTTGGCAGTCACAGCTCCTGTCGCTTCCCTCTGTTGGCCTCAGCTCTTGGTTACATGGCCACATTGAGCAGCAGGGGAGCCTAACATCTAGAATCTGAGAACTGAGGTGCTGGTAGGAAACTCTAAGAGGAAAATGAACGTTGGGAGGTTATTAGCAAGCTCTGCCATCGCAGCACTTGCGCGGATAAATAAGTTAGTGTCCGCGTCTATGCTAGGTAGATGGTCGCCAACCATCAAATATGGGTGCCGAGCAACCGAAATGTGGCAGGTCTACACTGGGACCTGCTGTAACTATAAAATAGGACAGGATTTCAAAAATCTGGTGTGAAGAAAAGAATGTAAGATATCCCTTTTTATATTGGTTACATATTAAAGCGATACTATTTTGGATATGTTGGGTTAAATAAAATGTCCTTAAAATTAATTACACACGTTTTAAAAACTTTTTTAAAATGTGGCTGCCGAAAAATTTTAAATGATGCATAGATCTCACATTGTATTTCTTTTTTCCCCCTTATATTTCTATTAGGCAGTCCTGCTCTACAAAAAGCAGTTAAGAGCCTTCTGATGGCTCCAGGCTTGGGAAATGGGACTAACATGGGAAGTTTAGGAAGGGCAGAGAGAGAGAAAGAGAAATCGGTAGGTTCATAAAGGAAAGCAGGGAGGGAAAGTAGGAAGGAGGATGAGAGGGAGAAAGGGAGGGAGGGAAGGAGAAGTGAAGGATTAAGTCATGGCCGAGTTCTAGTTTCAAGGTTGACTTCCCTGATGGTGAGCTGGAGAAGAATTTGGGGAGAACTGAGGGTACAGGAGAAGGACTGAAAGTGGCTGCATGGAGTGAACCAAAAGAAAAGCCATTCTTCTGATTTTTTTTTTTTTTTCTGGCCTGGGATGCAAAATGCTGAACTCTGGGCAGCACAGTGAAAATCCAGGACTGAAGCACTGGCCTTCTAGAACCTTTTGGAGTGATCTCAGTAATTCCTGTGTGCCTATGATTTGTCTATTCCTCCTTCCTTCCTTAACCTCTGGCAGTGGCCATGGGAGCCTGGCAGGAGGCATAGCTGGGAGCTCTCTGCTCTAGTCTGGTGCCTTGCCACAGATCCCTGATGCATCTCTCCTGGAAGGTGCTGGTCAGCACACTGGTAAGGCCAGGATTACTGCAGTCGTCACAGCACCCCTGGAGACAGTCACACATTAAGCCTGGCCCTGTGGGAAAACCTGGCCACAGCTGAAAAAAGGGCACAAAATCCTCTTCTCTCTCCTAGAGAACCAGAGAAGAAAGCTGAGCTTATTCTCTTTTTTAATAATATTTTTATCCCAAGCTCTATGTTAGGTACAGATAGAGTGGGAAAAGAATATGGAAAAACTGGCAATTATCTGGTGAATTTAAGCTGGATAGACAGCTATCCTAATTTCTCTTGGTTACTTATCCATATTGATTCAAAAGGAAAATAGAGAAAGAAGATTTACCCGTTTGTTTTGAGCACCAGTCTAGAGCTAAAGAACCCCTAAATCTCTGTGTTACTTTTTAAGTTTCACTATCCACGACTCTATTGTCATGAGGTTAAGTGGAGTATAGCATTTTATTAAGCACTTCAAGTTCTTACAGACAAGGGATGATTTAGGCCAAATGATTTTATAATCACCATAATAGTAATAATAATTATTATTATTAATGTAATTTTAAAAGTAATCTTTTTTTTTAACTTGAAGTCTTTCATTTGCAATTCAATAACTTTAAAAAATGTTATTAAAATATAGTTTTCCAAGATTTAGAATTTTGAGACAAAAGTTTTAAGGTTAGGGGTGCCTGGCTGGCTCAGTTGGTAGGGTGCATGACTCTTGATCTTGGGGCTGTGAGTGTGAGCCCTGTGCTGGGTGCAGAGATTATTTAAAAAAATAAAAGTTTTTTTTAAGTTTTTGTTTTTGTTTTTAAGTTTTAAGTTTAGATTCTCTAAAACTTTGTATATACAATTCAGTTTATTTGGCTATACCTGGCCATATTTAAATAGCCATTATATATTTTATACATAGTACAAAATCAACAGGAATGATAAGATTTCTACCATTTTCAGCCATTTGCTAATAGATCTTGTTAATATTTAAAGTTAAATAATCAAGGTATGAAATATAAGTGTGGGTAAGGAAAGAATTACTACTTGTCTAAAGGATACTCATGGTTTGGAGATACTAGTACCTTCTTTGGTGGAAGCCTGGAGAGCACTGTCATTACTAAGCAAGCAAGTAGGCACAATGACTGTGGAAGTCTTTTTGCACCTGGGAAGTGGCCCCCCCAAAAAGAAGTAATGTCATAACACTCGGAACCTGCTTAGACAGGTAGGAGTGGAAATTCTAGGATTACAGTTTCTTATTTCTTACTCTTTTCCCACTTGGAGTGCGAATATGCTTGTGTCATGACTCAAAGGGGGTTAATTGTCTTTCGGAAGGAGGGCGGTGAACTAGGGCCTAGAAGCAACTGCCTTTGAACAACTGCTCCTTTGGCAGGGTTTGCTAATGCAAGCGACTGAATGCGGCTGTTATTTAATATGGATTCCCCCTACCCCCCCAAAGTTCAGTGTTTTTCATTTTATGATAGTATTCAGTAGTACAGCTAGACCTTTTGTGTTCCTCCGCTGAAACCAGCCAAGTAGTGGTATGAATTCGCTTCTCTAAGGTGTGAAATTCCTGCAGGCCACAAAAGCCCATTGAGGAACTGTCAGGTCAAAAAGTGCCAGAACAGGAAGAGACTTAGAACTGTCATTGCAGCTGTGCCCTGTCACGCGTGAAGAATCTGACCCTCAGAAAACAGTCCGAAGTCGGGACCTGCGGCAGAGCAGGACTGACACCCATTGCAATCTAGCTCTCTCTTGAAGGGCAGATATATATCATTTTTACTTCTAACTAAAACAAGAGGCATAGTATGGATATAACAGTTAAAATACCTTGTTATGTTAATGAAACAAATGTGTGCTTTTAAATACGAAGTTGGAATTTGTTCCCAAGCCAAAGGGACATAAACCTCTCCCCACCTGTGTTTCTCCAGCCTCTACCACTAAATGGGCACCTACTGCCAAAGGAGAGACTCAGCGCTTCCCAGGGTCTGAGTTCCGAAGGGAAGGAAAGGGGCTGGAGAGAGGGATGAACAGAACTGGGAGGCTGGATCTGGTACAGAGCTAGAACCCGTTTCCTCAAATTCTCAGCCCGGTAGTTTAAAGCACTTTTAATTGTTGCTTTCACTAGGTAAGAACAATAATAAAATCCTCTTTACACTCTGGTACCTTGATTTTATTTGTATCAGACATGTTAAATTCCTTACACCGTTTCACGTACAATTTTTTTCTTTAGAGAAAGAGGTTCAGCTATTTGGTATAAGACAGGAAGGCTAAGGCACCTAAGGGAAGCTATACTATGTACTTTTCTTTCTTTCTTCTCTCTTTCTTCTTTCTTTCTTCCTTCCTTCCTCTTTCTTTTCTTTCCCTTTCTTTCTTTCTTTCTTTCTTTCTTTCTTTCTTTCTTTCTTTCTTTCTTTCTTCCTTCCTTCCTTCCTTCCTTCCTTCCTTCCTTCCTTCCTTCCTTCCTTCCTTCCTTTTTTTCCTTTTTTCCCTTTTTTTCCTTTCTTTCTTTTCTTTAGTTTTGGGAGTAGGGTTGCCAGATAAAACAGAGGACGCCCAGTTAAATTTGAACCGATAACAGGGACATGCTCATAACAAACATTATTCATTGTTTATGCACAATGCAAATTTGACGGGGTGTGCCGCATTTCTATTGGCTGTCTCCCGCGGCGCCCCGCTGAGCTCCCCTCGGTGCAGCTGAGCTCAGCTTCCGGAAGCAGGGTATTTGCCAGGCTTGCTTTGGGAGTTGGTCTGAAATTACTTGGATTTGATGACCTTCCCCTTTTCTCCTTTGTGAGGAAATCCACTTAACAAGACAACTAGAGGAAGAGGTAATCAGATACTGCTTTCTAGAAACTATTAAGCAGTCGCCATCTTTTTTTCTCCACCTTCCTTTCGGTCTTGGTGTGTTGGTGACGGGATCACTGGGATATAGTCACTCTACCTTCTCATTTTAAAATTCTGTTTTGCATACCCTTTATTAGAGTAGCGTTTGTTAGAATGGCATTTAGTCAAAAGCCCCATTATTGAGTTATATTAAACATTTAACTGATTTTTTTCTTCTGGGACATGTGAGCAGAAGGTGAGGAGCAGTCTCTCCCTCTTGTAGCAGCTGGGATTCGGTTTATTTCTGCCGATAGAAGCGGGGCCTTCCGGGCTGTCTCCCGGTGCTCCCAGCTGGGCACCCAGTGAAGCTGGACAGTGACAAGTTCATGGCCTCCAGCGTCTGACTGCTCTGCCACCGGCTACCTGAGTAGCCAAACGCCATGACGTCACCTCTCCGAGCCTCATTTTCACATCTATAAAATGAAGATGTTATTAAGAGGGTGGCAGGAGTTAATAATGACAAAGTCCTAAGATCAGTGGATCAGCCTCCTAGGCAGTTCCTGTTCTCTCTAGAAGTGGCGAGTTCAATGATTATAACTGTTCCACCCAACCTACAAGATTCCTAAAGGAATGACTTAATCACTTGGGAGGAGGACAGGTTTAGAGAACTTGGCCATTCTGTATGGCAGAAATATAAATTGTTACCATCAGGGATGGATCCTTTTAAAAATATGAGAAATTTTAAATCACAGAGAAGGACACGGGGGAAGTGTAAGTACCCTTTGCACTCCTGAGTAACAGAGGGAAATAGGCAACTATTGGCGAGGATTCCGAGAAAGGGGAAACCCTCTTACACTGTTGGTGGGAATGCAAAGGGGTGCAGCCACTCTGGAAAACAGTATGCGCGTTCCTCAAAAAGTTAAAAATGGAACTACCCTAGGACCCAACAATTGTACTACTAGGTATTTATCCATAGGGTACAAACATAGTGACCTGAAGGGGCATATGCAGCCCAATGTTTATAGCAGCAATGTCCACAATAGCCAAACTAAGGAAAGAGCCCAGGTGCCCATTGACAGATGAATGGATGAAGAAGATGTGGCATATATGCACAATGGAATATTACTCAGCTGTCAAAAAGAATGAAAGCTTGTCATTTGCGACAACATGGATGGATCTAGAGGGCATTATGCTGAGTGAAATAAGTCAGAGAAAAACAAATACCATATGATTTCACTCAGATGTGGAATTAAAAAACCAAACAGATGAACATAAGGGAAAGGCAGGAAAAATAAAACAAGATAAAAACCGAGGGACAGGTAAACCATCAGAGACTCAACTCTAGGAAACAAACTGAGGGTTGCCGGAGGGGAAGTGCTGGGGGGATGGGACAGTTGTGTGATGGGTATTAAGGAGGGCACTTAAAGGAATGAGCACCGGGTGTTATATGCAATTGATAAATCACTAAATTCTAGCCCTGAAACTAATAATACACTACATGTTAACTAACTGGAATTTAAATTTAAAATTTTTAAAAATTAAAAGAAATTAAAATCTGGGAAATTTTCAATCACAAAGAAGGATATGGGGGAGGTGGAAGTACCCTTTGCACTCCTGGGTATCAGAGGGAAACAGGCAACTCCACATCCCCGACTCTGAGCTACTCTGAGTGGGTCACCCACCATAGCTGCTCTGAGGCAGGGCCGTTGCAATGTATCTTGCTGCTGCTGCAGAGCTGATTACCCAGTCTCAACCTTCCTCTCTTGCCTTCATGATATTATTACCAAACTGGCAAAGAGGAGTTTTGATAACACATTTGAACATTCAACAAGCACAGCACTAATCGAAGATCATAGATTGAGTTGTTACAGGCCAGCAGGGGAGAGATAGGAAGAGCAAGCTTCTTTATTGGGGTAAATTAAATGTAGATGATGGCAAGCAGGATCTAAAATAATAATTTTAAAAAATGAAACAAAACAACACAGCAGCACTAAATTAAGTAAGGGGCTTCCCACTAAAGCGTGGTGCAAATGTTTGCTTTGAACACTAGGAGTCGTCACTTCCTTGGCCCTTCCGGGGGTGGTGGGCGTCCAGTAGGAATAGAGTCTGAGGACACAGAGGTTTTCTTTTGTTGTTTGTGGGGGTTTTTTGTTGTTGAGGAGGAGGTGGGGGAGGGGCAAAGGGAAAGGGGGACAGCATTTTTTTTTTTAAAGATTTTATTTATTTATTTGACAGAGAGAAACGAGCGAGAGAGGGAACACAAGCAGGGGAAGTGAGAGAGGGAGAAGCAGGCTTCCCGCTGAGCAGGGAGCCCGATGTGGGGCTCGATCCCAGGTCTCCTGGATCATGACCTGAGCCAAAGGCAGTCGGTTAATCAACTGAGCCACTCAGGCGCCCCACATTTTATTTTTTAAAAAGATGTTATTTATTTACTTGACACAGAGAGAGAGAGCACAGGAAGGGGGAGCAGGAGAGGAAGAAGCAGGCTCCCTGCTGAGCCAGAGGCGGATGCTCAACCAACTGAGCCACCCAGGTACCCTGAGGGAAAGAGAATCTTAAGCAGGTTCCACATGTGACTCGATGTGGGCCTCCACATGGGGCTCGATCTCATACTGTGAGATCATGACATGAGCCAAAATCAAGAGTCGGACATTTAACCAACTGTGCCCCTGAGCACATCTAGTTTTAAAAAGCTCTAAGGGTTAGGCTTAGTTGGTACATTCTAAATCCCACACCTAACATTATTTTACTTAATCCTAGCAAAAGTCCTACCTGTTAGTTTCTCTTTCTTAACTATGAGAAATTGAGACCCAAGGAGGTTGAGAAGCTTGCTTACATCACACAGCTCACGTGGGCAGGACCTCACTGTGAGCCCAGGTCTCTGTGGCTCCAAAGACCAGATTCTTACTGTAGACACTGTTATCAACCCCTCAGTGTTCCTAGCTGCTCAAAGAGAGTTCAAAGGTCTCTGCCCTGCCTTGGGGTTCTGCTTTAAAAAAAAAAAAAAAAAGTTGTGTTTTTTTTTCTAACTGTTGTAAAATATACAGATGAAATTTTACCATTTCAACTATCTTTAAGTAGTATGCAATTCAGTGGCATTAAGCACACTCACAATGTGGTGTAGCCATCATCACTGTCCATTTCAGAACTTTATTTTTATGATCCCAAGCAGAAGATTCTTCTTTCTTAATAGGAATTTTCTGGCCACAAATAATGAATCATGGGGTTGGAGGCAAGAGGCTCTTCTTTTTCTTTCTTTCTTTCTTTTTTTTTCTTAAGTAGGCTCTACTCCCAATGTGGGCCTTGAACTCCAGACCCTGAGATCAAGAGTTGCATGCTCCATGGAGCCAGCCAGGCGCCCCAAGAGGCTTTTTAAAAAATTTTTATTTATAAAACCCAGTGAAGAAACAAAACACAACAAAAATAAATCCCATCTTAGTGACATCTTTCAAATTGTAAGTTTAGATATAATTGAGAATTATTAGATAATAATAAAAAAAGCAGGATAATTTAGCAAGTCTCCATTTGATTGTGTTTCACACAGTTCTCAAACCTCTAATTCCGCCTTGCATCTGGCCGCAATCTCTCCTCATCACCTCAGGCTGCTCAATCTGACTGTGGCAGGACTTCCCCCAGGCAGAGCACAGCCTCATGTGTCCTGTCAGTTCCTGTCAAAACTCACCTCCCCTGAGAGCTCAACTCATCAAGCAAAATGTGAGTTATCACGTGTGACATCCACCAGTGGAGTCCGGCTGGTGTTTCCTTGTGAGACCTTGACATGAACTGCATGAGCTTCCCTACTCCTCTAGCCCAGCATTGGCCCAAGAGGGCCCAGGAAAGAAGAGGGGGTTGATATGTATGTGAGGCTCAGGGCCAGAGAGTATATTTGTCCCTCTTCTTATTTTAGCCAAAAGGGCCCCAGTAGTAAGCATAAAGGAAAGAATGAGGCACTTGGGGCTGGATGGTGGAGAAACCATTTACAGTTTGGGCCCTAAATAGACTGTCTTCCCCAAGTCAAGAAGACTGTAGAAACCTCTGTCTTGTTGTACTATGGGTAGGATCCTTAGAGAGGCTGAGGGAGCTCAGGGAGAGGCCAAGAGCCAACCAGGCAGGAAACACAGACTAGCTTCCCACAGCTAGTAGAGAGTATTCTACAAAATCATCTCAGGAGTAGTTTCTGAAAATACCCATCTTGAATTTTTTTATGACCTGAACTTCATGACCTGAGCTGAGAAGAGTTGGTTGCTTAACAGACTGAGCCATCTAGGTCCCCCACTGAAAACTCTGTCTTAAAATCTACACCGGGAACAGTTGCAAACAGAGACGGAAAGTTGGTGACACAAGGAAACAGTCTTCCAAGAGTGGACAGTAGGACACTGTTCTTGACACAGGTCTCCTAAACCCTGGTAATTTCCTAAGTGATGACAGTAGGAGCATCTTTTGTCCTAATCTTTGACCATAGTTCCTGACAAAAATTCCCTGGTATTTCCTAGGTGATACGAATGTCTTTTGTTCTAATGAGGCAACTCTTGATGGGCTCCTGGGTGGCTTCAGGATGGGGGCTGGTCACCAGAAGGACCAAGCCAAGATCAAAAGCTTGGAACTTTCAGCCCAACCCACCATCCTCTGGGAAGAGGAGTGGGGTGGAGACTGAACTAATGATAGATTATGCCTAGGTGATGAAGCTTCCACAAAAATACAAGTATGGGGGGTAGATGAGTTTCTAGGTTGTTGAACATGTTATGGGTTTGGAGGGTGTTATACCCCAACTCCAAAGGAATAGATCCTATCTCATGTACCCCTTCATCTGGCTATTCATTTGTATCCTTTATAATAAATAGGCAGTTGTAAGTAAACTGTTTTCCTGTGTTCTGTGAGCCATTTTAGCAAATTATTGAACCCGAGGGTGGGGTCATGAGGACTTCTGATTTGTAGCCAAGCCAGACAGAAGTTAGGGTAACCTGAAGACCTACCACTTGCAACGGGTATCGGAAGTGGGGAGAAGCCCTGTGGGACTGAAGCCTAGAAGTGTATGGTCTGGGCTAACTCATTTACTGTTGGAATTTGGTGAATTGTGGAATACCCAGCTGGTGTCAGGGAACTGGGAGATTGGGAAAAACCCACACATGTGAAGACAGAACTGTTGTGTATGGGAGGAATGGAAAATACATGTTTTCCCTAGACAGACACATAGAAATAGGTCAATGGAACTTTGACTACAGGAGAAAAATAAAATGCTGAAGGATACTAGAATTGCAGTAGAACGAAGACAACCTCCTAATGTAGTTTCAGTGGAGACAGACTGGAAACTGGCACAGGAAAGTCTCACTGAATTATAGTGTGTTACATGTTTATATTAACTGCACCGTAAGCTGTGGATTGTGCTCATTCCTTGGTGTGCATTCATTCCTGATTAACTCCTTTTGTTGCTTTATCAAGTCTGATTTAAAGTTCCCTCTAGGGATGCCTGGGTGCCTTCGGCTCAAGTCATGATCTCAGGGTGCTGGGATCAAGCCTCCTGTCGGGCTCCCTGCTCAGTGGGGAGCCTGCTTCTCCCTCTCACTCTGCCTCTCCCCTCTGCTTATTCTCTCTCTCAAATAAATAAATAAAATCTTAAATAATAAATAAATAAATGTTCCCTCTAGATATTCAATCTAGGTAACATCTGGATCAGATGCTCCTTCTAACTGTAAAGCCAAGAGGATAGTTTCATGAGTTGGGAGGTGAACACATTATCTCTTATATTCTGCCTAGTTAGCCCTGCTTTTTTCTTGCCAGCTGGACTGCATGGTTGGAAGGATGGGTAGCCTTAGGAGCGTGTCTGCAGGTGTGAGCACAAGATCACGAGCATGGCAGGCATCATAAAGGTCTGGAACCCTCCAAAAGAGGATCACCACATTCAAGTATGAAAACAATAGAGAACCGAGCTGTTGGTGAGAAGACTGGAAATTATTATTATTATTTTTAAAGATTTTATTTATTTATGTGACAGAGAGAAACACAGCTAGAGAGGGAACACAAGCAGTGGGAGTGAGAGAGGGAGAAGCAGGCTTCCCGCTGAGCAGGGAGTCCGATGCGGGACTCGATCCGGGGAGTCCAGGATCATGACTGGAGCCAAAGGCAGATGCTTAACAACTGAGCCACCCAGGTGCTCCAGAAGACTGGATATTAAAGCCTTGCTTTTCCAGTTATTGAGCGAGTGACCCAAGGACCAAAGCTTGGAGTGGATTAAGCTGTCAGAGCCACAGTTGTAACACCGCCTTTCCTAACTTCCTCAAGGAACAGGTGAGCATGCACACATTTGAAAACTGTAAAGTCCTATCTAAATGTAACACATTGCTAAATAAGCACGTGGGTATGTATTTTGTCTAGATTTAGCTGGCCCCTGAGTTGCATTTGTTACATAGTTTCTAAGGTCAAGGACCCATTCTCTCCTACATGATACAAATGTATGCTACGATTCTTTCATTGTTAGTTCTCAAGGACAGGTGCTATAAGTAAACCGTAAAACAAACGTCAAGTCGGACATCCCTATAAAACATTCTTACTTGGGCAAATGGAGAGAGGCTTACAGAGGTTTACAAAGGATTTCACAATGCAGGCAGTGCCAGCATCCAGAGAGATCACTGTTGTCCTTATAAACTTCGGTAAGCATTACATTCTCCCAGAGGAACAGTCCCCTTACAGCGTCAGGCTGAACTGGCTGCCCTCTGGCCAGTCTGGGCTCCATTTTTCGTAGAGTTATGCCATTGTCAGGGCATCCAAAGGTGAACAGTTTCTCAGATTCTGATTCACACTAATCAAATTCACAAGAGGTAGGAGTATAAAATAGAATATCAATCAATATCAATTGATTAATTAAAATAAAATACCAATTAATTGATAGAAATACCAGTAGGACAGGTATTCATGTTTGCTGATTGGCACATTCATTCCCTGAAGACAAAGCTATGAAGAGTCTTAAAACACTAAGCCTCCCTACAGAGCACAGAATCAGAATGAAGGAGGGTAGGGAAGTGCTCAGGGCCACTGAGCCCTCTGCCTGGGACCTCCATTTCCAGCTGCGGGTGATCCCAGCACACCCCCCAGGGGTGAGCCATTCCCTCCAGCCACCCTCCCAGTGTGTGAGGTGGCTAGATGAGTATAGTAGGTCAGGGCCAGAAGTTTTTAAAAAGGAAAATAGAAGATTAAAATATGAGAACGAATAGCATCTAGTAAAAGCAAGATTTGTTTAATGAAGTTTCTTAGTTAGATATATAAATAGGAAGGAAGGAAGGAAAGGAAGAAGGGAAGAAAGAGAAACAAAGAGAAAGAAAGAGAAAGAGAAAGAAAGAAAGAAAGAAAGAAAGAAAGAAAGAAAGAGAAAGAAAAAGAAAGAAAGAAAGAAAGGAAGAAAGGAAGAAAGAAAAGAAAAGAAAGAAAGAAAGAAAGAAAGAAAGAAAGAAAGAAAGAAAGAAAGAAAGAAAGAACGAACTGGATTCTATGTGGGAAAAAATGTGTTTCTTGGGGCGCCTGGGTGGCTCAGTTGGTTAAGCGACTGCCTTCAGCTCAGGTCATGATCCCGGAGACCCGGGATCGAGTCCCACATCGGGCTCCCTGCTCGGCGGAAAGCCTGCTTCTCCTTGTCTCGCTCCCCCTGCTTGTATTCCCTCTGGCTGTGTTTCTCTCTGTCAAATAAATAAAATCTTTAAAAAAAAAAAAGATTATAAAAAAAAAAAATGTGTTTCTTATACTGATTATTTTCCCAAAAATATATGAATGTCCGACCCTGACATTTTTTAGGTACTTAATAAATATTTGTTGGGTGCCTTCTCTGTACCAACAATTTTTCTCACAGAGATTACAGTGGGGGAAAGGATTCTGGGAGAGATTAGAGAAAAAGGAAGAAACGAAGAGACAGGTGAGGTAAGAGAAGTACTAAATAAATAAAGTACCCATTGGGTCTCCCCTCTTTCTAGTCCAGGTGTATCTGGTGACAGCCACTCTTGCTGCTGTTGATGGCTCATCTACTTCCATCGCCCTGGCATTATGCCTGCCCACTCACTCGCCGGGGTGTCCACGCTTAGATGGATCCTTTGCGAAGCCCCGGCCTGCCCAGTGTTCCTCCTCCACCTCTCTCAACTCCTCATGGTGCCTATTACCCACCTACATTCTTGAAATAGCTCTTTGATTTTTTTATTCTCTAAAAAGTTATCTAAAGATAATCAGTAAAAAAGTCACATAAATGCATTTCAAGGGCCCTAAGGAAGAAAACTATCAGAACGTGACATAGCTAGAAGAAATTCTAGAGCCTGTCTTCTCAATTCCCTTATTTTCTGGTGGAAAAATGGAGATCCAAAAAGACCCCCTGACTTGTTCTTGGTCAAAGTCATTTGGTAACAGATCTAGCTCTAAAATCCTGGGTCTTACACCCCCTGTCCAGGGCTCTGTCACCCTGTCATACAGCCTGTGTGTTAATGTCCCCCTCAAAATTCATATGGTGATGCCCTAACACCTGATGTGATAGTATTTGGAGATGGGGCCTTTGGAAGGTCATAGGCCTTATAAGGCCATTATTGGCCTTATAAAATGAGAAAGAGCTCTCCCCCCACCATGCAAGCATGCATGTACTATAGAAAGGTCACAAGAGGACACAGCAAGAAGAGGCCCGTCTGCAAGCCAGGAAGAGTGTTTTCAGCAGAAACTGAATAAGCCAGCCCCTTATTCTTGGTCGTTCATCCTCCAGAATTATGAGAAATAAATTTCTGTTAAGACCCCTGATCTATGGTATTTTGTTATGGCAGCCCAGGCAGACTCAGACACTGACCAAAACAACCTCACACCAAAGAGGAGAGAGACTGCTTCTTATCCAGGTTGTTGGATGCGCCTTGTCTTGCTGATCCGTGGCTAGAGAACATAGCAGGTGTGGCGCAACCCAATTAAAACATTTTTTTTTTTTAAGATTTTATTTATTTGACAGAGAGAAACACAGCCAGAGAGGGAACACAAGCAGGGGGAGTGAGAGAGGGAGAAGCAGGCTTCCCACCAAGCAGGGAGCCCGATGTGGGGCTCGATCCCGGGTCCCCGGGATCATGACCCAAGCCGAAGGCAGTCGCTCAACCAACTGAGCCACCCAGGCGCCCCCCAATTAATTTTCATGGTGAAAGAGTGAAGGAGTTCTATTATTCACTGGTATAAAAATTTTTTTTGAAAAGTTTTATTTATTTGTCAGAGAGAGAGAGAGAGAGAGGGCACAAGCAGGGGGAACAGCAGGCAGAGGGAGAAGCAGGCTCTCCGTTGAACAAGGAGCCCAATATGGGACTGGGTTCCAGGACCTTGGGATCATGACCTGAGCCAAAGGCAGACACTTAACCCACTGAGCCACCCAGGCATCCCTGGGGTAAATTTTTTTTTTTTTTTTTTTTTAGATTTTATTTATTTGACCGAGAGAAACAGCCAGAGAGGGAACACAAGCAGCGGAGTGAGAGAGGGAGAAGCAGGCTTCCCACCGAGCAGGGAGCCCGATGTGGGGCTCGATCCCGGATCTCCGGGATCATGACCTGAGCCGAAGGCAGTCGCTTAACCAACTGAATCACCCAGGCGCCCCCCTGGGGTAAAATTTTTAAAGCATTTTGTACATAGTTTAATAAAGTTTCCAATCTAGTAACTGATTTCATTTATCATTCATTCATTCATTCATTCTTTCATTCAATCAGTAGGTACTAAGCCCTGGTATGAGCCAGGCTGTGTTCTAAGTGATATATCACTGGTTATTAGAGAGTAAATGCCTGCTCTCACAGAGCTTCATAAATACAGGGGTAGGGGAATGGGTGATAGACACAAAGATGCTCCTTCTTAAAGGAAGACCTTGCTGCCAGCTGTGAGGAGTGGTCAGTAGCAGACCAGCAGCTGTCAGCTCCTTCAGGGTCAGTTCAGCTTCAGACTGATGTTTTGCCTAAGGTCACCCCATTCCCAGGGCAGCCCATAACCAATGGCTGAGTAGGGCAGGGGTATAGAGGACTGGTCATTTCAGCCCAATGCAGGACAATTCTTTTTTTTTTTCTTTAAGATTTTTTTTTAAAAGATTTTATTTATTTGACAGAGAGAAACACAGCTAGAGAGGGAACACAAGCAGGAGGAGTGAGAGAGGGAGAAGCAGGCTTCCCGCCGAGCAGGGAGCCCCATGTGGGGCTCGATCCCGGGTCTCCAGGATCATGACCTGAGCCGAAGGCAGTCACTTAACCAACTGAGCCACCCAGGCACCCCTGAGATTTTTTTTAAAATGTATTTATTTTAGGGGTGGGGGAAGGACTGAGGAGCAGGGAGAGGGAGAAGCAGACTCCATGTTGATCCCATGTCTCTGAGATCATGACCTGAGCTAAAATCAAAGGTTGGATATGGACTTGACTGGGTCACCTAGGCACCCCACTACAGGACAATTCTGATGGTAAAACTTTCTCTAGAATTCCCCGCCACATTGGCCAATAATTTTTTTCTGCCTGCATCACAATTTGACTTCACTGTTTGCCCTCTTGCCTCTCCTAGATCTTCCTTTCACAAGTGCTCATCTCTAATAAACATCCTGCATCCCAAACTCTGTCTCAGTGTCTGCTTCTAGAGGACCCAACTTGCCGCAGGGACTATTCCATGTAAGTGTGACTATTTTATGTAATGGTCAAAAAAAGGCTTCCTATTTTTTTTTTTTTTAGATTTTATTTATTTATTTGAGAGAGAGAGAGAGAGCATGAGAGGGAAGAAGGTCAGAGGGAGAAGAAGACTCCCCGTGGAGCCAGGAGCCCAATGCAGCACTAGATCCCGGGACTCCATCCTGGGACTCTGGAATCATGACCTGAGCCGAAGGCAGTTGTCTAAGCAACTGAGCCACCCAGGCGCCCGGTGAAGCCTTCTTAAAATAAGGTAACATTTAAGCATCTCAGTAAAGACCTGGAGAATGTCAGGGAGCGAATCCTGCAGAGATCTGAAGGAAGAGCATCCTAGACAGAGGGAGCAGCTACTGCAAAGACCCTGAGGCAGGCATGCATTTGGCAATTTGCGGAACAGCAAATAAACCGGGGAGTTAGAGCAGATGAAGGGAAACAGGAAATGAGATGGAAAAGACATTAGGAGTGAGGATGAGGGGTGATAGAGTCCCATCCTGCAGGGGAGTTTCACGTGCATGGAGCTGGAGTCGTTGCTGTGGAGAAAAGACTGGTTTGAAGTAGTAAGCTAAGATATCTACAAAGGCAAAGAACATAGAGTAAACAGGTAAGACCAAAAAAAAAAAAAAATGAAAACACATCACCTCATATTTTGAACCTGTCCCCCAGTCCTGAGCATTTAACAAAGGGTATTCCTATTGAAACAAAAAGAAAAATAAAAGATTAATTGTTGGAGTATTTGATAAACCCCATTTTTGTGTTGAGTGCAGCCAGTCAAGAAGATTCCTAGACATTGAGCTAAAACATGTTTAGCTGGTAGAGTGAGCAATGTGACAGGTTTCTCTCAAGTCACCCAGCTTCAGCTTGCAGGGTTTTGGGTGGTTAAAAGACAACTTAGAAGCACCAATAAGGATCTGGGCATCTTGGAGATGGGTGTTGGTTATGCCATGTTGGGAAGGTGGGAAAGAAATTGGATACATTAATTTGGAGAGCTGTAACCTGGTCCTGAAAGAAACTAGAAAAATTAAGGGCACTTGGGTGGCTCAGTGGGTTAAAGCCTCTGCGTTCAGCTCAGGTCATGATCTCAGGGTCCTGGGATCGAGCCCTGCATTGGGCTCTCTGCTCGGCAGGGAACCTGTTTCCTCCTCTCTCTCTCTGCCTGCCTCTCTACCTACTTGTGATCTCTCTCTGTCAAATAAATAAATAAAAATCTTAAAAAAAAAAAAAAGAAACTAGAAGAATTGAGAGTTCGGTAAGGACTGACAAAATGTGCAAGATGGCAGGATTCAGTCCAGTTTGTAGGTAGACAATAAACCTCCAAGACAGTGAAGAGGACTGGAATCTATAATAACTCACCAGAGTGGGTTATAATTTTCCATTGAACCCTAAAATTCACCTCTAAAGTCATCCTTTTGATCAAAGATAATCAAAGAGAGATTATTTTTGCAAAGTAAGTCAAATCTCATCAAATTTGGCCTTATTATCTCTACAAGTGCAGCAACAATGGTAGTTGACCGCCTAGATTTTTTTTTTTTTTTTTTTAGTTTGCTTTGTTGAAACTTTTCATAAAGAATCTCAGATTGGACTTTCCAAAGCCTCTGAAGGGTAGGAAGTTAAGCCAAGAACTCACTATCACTGAGTTTGAGGTACCTATAGATTTGGGTGAAATCCTCTCTCCTTGAGGTCCCCCAAATATCCAAAATTTCCTGAGCCTACCAGGAAGTGACCTTTCTTACCCACCTGTAAGATTGGGAACCCCATAAACCAGGCTGGTTTTTCCAATTGTAGTATATGTGCTGCCGAAGTGAGCACCAAGCTGGTTTTTCCAAGAGTAATTGGTAAGCATTGGATCCATTTCTTAAAACTGTCTGGACACACGTGGTCTATGAGTTCATTCTCAAAGGATGTTCCAGTCAAAGCCTTGGTTACCTAATCAGTGTTTCCAGTTACGTTCTCTTACAGGGAGAAACAATCCTATTGAACTTAAGCCTTTTTGGCTTTAGGTGGTCACTTTTGGTAACTCTTTTGGTTATCTTTGGTTCCTCAAGAGCTCCTGATCAGGGATAAGGGCCTAAAGCCTGAGTGACTGTAGGGAGATGAGCAGCTAGAGTACAAGAGAAGGGTCTGGAAGTGGTGGGCAGAGGAATGGAGAAGGTAAGCATACGAAGGGCAGCATATCTAAGGGCTGAAGGGAAGACAGAAATTGGTAAAAGGAGGAGGAAGGAGTGGAGATAATAAGAAAGAAAAGATCTTAGAGCTACCAATTTGGAGACACCTCAAGTTTCCCAGAGGGGCCACTGAAATCCCAAATGATCTTTAGTAAAATCGAAGCAATGAGAATAGAAGAGGACAGTTAGCACCAGAGCTGTGGAACATGTAGTCAGCAAGGGTTGGAGAAGGTGGAGGGTTTCAGTCAACTGAGAAGTTCCCATGAAAGGTAAGTAGGAAAAACAGAGAGGTCTCCAAAAAAGTCATAAAAAACTTTCAGCCCACAAAGTATATTACCAAAAAAGCTTGGGACTCTAGCTCAACTTCAGAGAGTGTACACATTTCAAATGTGACTTAAACCAATAAGATTTTTTATGGCTTATATGTGGACACAAGACACATCCTCAAAGGAGGCACAGAAGATGCAGCCCCCCCCCCCATCCAAAGATAGCCAAGGAGAAAGAAAGCAAGGACTCTCCCTGTCATAAGCAGTAAGAATGGCCTTTAGGATTTTGTGATTCCAACCTCCTACAAAGATGAGACACCTCCAGTCACAGACTCACTAATCTGTGAGAGTGAAATGGGAATTCTCAATGCTCAAAGGGACTGGAGAAGGAGACAGCAAGGGTCCTGATGGGCTTGGATCCTCCTGTGTCAGCCCCAGGCTGAAGGTCACCTCGGAACACATGACTCAAATACCTGTGCTGCCCGGCAGGTAGGAAACCAGAGAGTGCTCTCTCTGGATCCAAGCCAAGCTCTCAGGACATGAAATCAAATCGGGAAAGCCTCACCCAGTTTTACCGTGACCCACAGCGAAGCTTATCTAAGGGGCCACCAGTCTGGTGAGAATTGTAAACTAAGCTTTCTGTGCAGCTCAAACATTGGCTTATAGGAGCGATGCCTGTGTTCTGCCCTATGATTTATGACAAACAGTAACACAAAAGACAGAGACAAATGAACAGGACAAAATGGATATCTAAAACAAGAGTCATAATACTCGAAGGTCCGCGGGCATACCTCAGAGATATTGCAGGGTTGGTTCCAGAAGTGAGTATCAGTAAAACAGTAAAAGGGAGTAATCACAATAAAGCAAGTCAAATGGATTTTTGGTTTCCTAGTGCATATAAAAGTCATGTTAAGACTGTTAAGTGTACAATAGCATTATTTCAAAAAAAACAACATAAATACTTTTATTAAAAATATTGCTAAGGGGCGCCTGGGTGGCTCAGTTGGTTGAGCGACTGCCTTCAGCTCAGGTCATGATCCCAGAGACCCGGGACTGAGTCCCACATCGGGCTCCCTGCTCGGCGGGAAGCCTGCTTCTCCCTCTCTCACTCCCCCTTGCTTGTGTTGCCTCTCTGGCTGTGTTTCTCTCTGTCAAATAAATAAAATATTTAAAAAAATATATTGCTAAAAAATGGGGAACCTGGGTGGCACAGTCAATTAGGCGTCCGACTCTCAGTTTTGACTCAGGTCATGATCTCGGGATTGTGAGATCAAGCCCCGGTCAGGCTCTCAGCTCAGTGCAGAATCTGCTTAAGTTTCTCTCTCCTGGGTGCCTGGGTGGCTCAGTGGGTTGAAGCCTCTGCCTTCAGTTCAGGTCATGATCTCAGGGTCCTAGGATCGAGTTCCAAATCAGGCTCTCTGCTCGTCAGGGAGCCTACTCTTTCTCTGCCTGCCTCTGCCTATTTGTGATCTCTCTCTCTGCCAAATAAATAAATAAAATCTTGAAAAAAAAGTTTCTCCTTCTCCCTTAGCCCCTCCTCTCTGCATGCGTGCTCCCTCTCTGCAAAATAAATAAATAAATTAAAAATATATATATTGCTAAAAAATGCAAACCATCATCTGAGCTTTCCGTGAGTCATGATCTTTTTGTCGGTGGAGGGTCTTCCCTCCGTGGTGCTAAGGGTGATTGCTGAAGGTTGGGGTGCCTGTGGCAACTTCTTAAAATAAGAATGAAGTTTGCTTCATTGACAGGCTTTTCTTTTTATGAGCAATTTCTCTGTAGTTTGCAATTTTACCTACGGTAGAACACCTTTAAAAATTGGAGTCAGTGCTCTCAAACCCTGCTGCTGCTTTATCAACTGAGCTGTTATGGAATATTCTAAATCCTGTGTTGTCATTTCAACAGTCTTCACAGCATCTTCACCAGAAGTAGATTCCATGTCAAGAAATCCCTTGCTTTGCCCGTCTGTAAGAAGAAACTCCTTATCTGTTTAAGTCCTATCATGAGATTACAGCAAACCAAATATAATAACGAAAAAGTTTGAAATACTGCCAGAATTACCAAAATGTGACAGAGTCATGAGGTGAAGAAACGCTGTTGGAAAAATGGTTCCAGCGAACTTGTTTGATGGAGGGTTGCCATAAACCTTCAGTTTGTAAAAATACAAAACAAAACCAAACCAAAAACAAAAACACCAAACCAGTATCTGTGAAGCCCAATGAAGGCAGCAGCAATGAAACAAGGTTAGGTAGTTCTAACCAAAAAGTTTTCTCATATAAATCTAAAGTTTGGAAAATCCCTTTCAGAAAACACAGATTAATAGGACAAAGACAGAGTTTGCTCACATGCTGGTTGTTCAGCTATTTGTTTTTGTTTGTTTGTTTAAGGTTTTATTTATTTGTCTGAGAGCAAGAGAGCATAAGCAGGGAGCCTGATGTAGGGCTCAATCCCAGGTCTCCAGGATCATGACCTGAGCTGAGGGCAGTTGCTTAACCAACTGAGCCACCCAGGTGCCCCTGGATGTTTTATGTTTAAAGTGATTTTCACACCACTTTGGTGGTGTTCTAATCCCTTCATTGGCTAGCTTTGTGAGTTGGACATAACTGTTCTCTAACCTCCTGTAAGAGAGTCATAGGCTGAAGAAAGCTTGCTTTAAGAGAAGAATACCCCATAAAGTTGAGAGCCCAACCACAGGATTTCCAAGCAACTTGTCTAGCCTAAATCATGTCAGTTGAATTACCACGGAAGAATCATGGGACAAATACAGAATTCAAATGAACACTGTTTTAATACCACAAAAGACTTATGAGATCCTAAGAATAAAAAAAGAATGTAGGAATCAAGAAAATTCAAAGTTGTTTAGAGAATCAAGGAAATTACAGTAATATATCTTAAAACCCCCCAAAATGCAAAACCTGACTAAGTGGTATAGGGTGGGCAAGACTCCTCTGAGGCAAGAATCCGAGGCTTTGTATTGGGCTGTTGGATCTATGCTTTCCTGAAATTCAGGGTAATTGATACAGCAACTGCGAGTACAATTCAGTTCCTCACAAGTAAGAATTCACTTAGCATCCTGTTTACTAAATAAAATACAAATAAAAATCCTATTTAATTTTTGGTGTTTATGCAACCTCGAGCGATAATTACATGGGAACATCATAGATTGTATGGGAAGTGCCCTATATCCCCAAAATGATCTGAAGGAACCAAATTCATGGTATTCATATTTTTGTTTGATGGAATGTGCACATAGCTGACATTTTTTATACTTAATGTGTTTGCGGTTTGTTTTTTTTAAAGATTTTATTTATTTATTTGACAGAGCGATCACAAGTTGCAGAGAGGCAGGCAGAGAGAGAGGAGGAAGCAGGCTCCCCGCCAAGCAGAGAGCCCTATGCGGGCCTCAATCCCAGGACCCTGAGATCATGACCTGAGCTGAAAGCAGAGGCTTTAACCCACTGAGCCACCCAGGTGCCCAGTTTGCAGTTTATTGAAGTATTAAAGTAACTGCCTCGTCAATTCAACTTAAAATGTGCAGATACATAATTGATTGGGAGATGTGATTAAATCTAGATCCATAATTGAATAATTTAAGAGAACTCCACATTCAACATGTGATAAGTTTAATTTAATATACCAGATTTACAAGAATTATTTAGTTTACATGGCCATACCAAAGGATGAGATCACACCATTTGGATGGACCTAGAGGGTATTGTGTTAAGTGAAATAGACAAATAACATATGATTTCACTTATAGGTGGAATCTAAAAAAACAACCGATTGAATAAACAAACAAAAAGTAGCATCAAAATTAGACCTGTAAATATAGAAATCAAATTGATGGTTGCCAGAAGGGAAAAGGGGTGAGCAGATGGGCAAACTGAGTGAAGGGCAGTGGGAGTTACAGGTTTCTGGTTATGGAATGAGTAAGTGACAGGACTACATGCACAGTCTAGAAAATATAGTCAACGATATGTAATAGTGACACATTGGGATAGATGGGACCTACGCTTGTGGTGAGCACAACCTAACATACAGGCTCATCAAGTCACAGGTTGTACACCTGAAACTAATGTAACATTATGTGTCAGCTAGACTCAAAAACTTTTTTAAAGATTTTATTTATTTGATAGAGGGAGAGCTAGAGAGAGAGTGTGTGTGCGCCAGAACAGGGGGGGAAGGGCAATGGGAGAGGGAGAAGCCGACTCCTTGCTGAGCAGGGAGCCCCATGCGGGGCTCCATCCCAGGACCCCAAGATCAGGTTCTGAGCTGAAAGCAGACATTTAACTGATTGAGTCACCCAGGTGCCCCAGCTATGCTCAAATTTTTTAAAAAGGAATTATTTAGTGCTCAGGAATGCCTTATTAAGTCAGATGATTATTTAATAAAATCCAACATATATTCCATTTACAAATGCAATTTTAAAGGTCCTAAAATAGTCAATGTTTATATGTTTATAAATAGGATCATTTCAAAGTTCTTTTTAAAGTTGTTACCAGACTTTGTTAGAGTTGTAAAAACAGAATTTGTAAGCTAGCCTTAAAAGCCTGAGAAAGGATTAGATTGTGAGATTTGTATTTTAATATATTGAACATTAAGATCAATATTAATTTTGGAGCACCTGGGAGGCTCAGTCGTTAGGCGTCTGCCTTCCACTCAGGTCATGGTCCTGGAGATCCAGGATCAAGCCCCACATTGAGCTCCCTGCTGGGCGGGAAGACTGCTTCTCCCTCTCTCACTCCCTGTTTGTGTTCCCTCTCCAGCTGTGTTTCTCTCTATCAAATGAATAAATGAATGAATGAATAAAAAAATAAACAAATAATCTTTAACAAAGAGATTAATATTAATGTTGGGGGGTCACCTGGGGTTCAGTCGGTTAAGGGTCTGACTTCTTGGGATGGAGCCCAGCCTCAGTCTCTGCGTTCAGTTGGGAGCCTGCTTCTCTCTTTCCCTTTGCCCCGCCCCCAGCTTATGCTGTCTCTCTCTCTCCCTCATTCCCTCTCAAATAAATAAAACTTTTTAAAAAATTATTTTTTTCCTGCACATAAAACCACCCCCAAGGACAACCCTAAACTCAGTTTGACATAGATGGTTGTAAAGATCAAAAGCAATAACCACCATGAAACAATTCTGAAAACTCAAATATGCTCTGTAAATATAAGGGGTGAGAGAGGCCGCTGTTGGCTTTCCAGCATCCATTCTGCTCCTCCAGTAGCTCTTGGGGATCCCGTTCCCTTGAAAATGACTGGTTAGGAGAAGGCTATTGTGTCTTGGTGTGTTCCCATGATCTCAGTGACCATCTAGTGAGAGTGCCCAACCACAAGATGAGGCCCACACAAGGCGGAGGGAAGAGCAGAGAAAGGGAAGGAAACTGGAGTAGCAATTAAGATCATGCCTGTGGCTACTCAACCTCAAGATTTCCCGTTGTAATAAATTTTGTTTTCTTTAAATGGATCTGATTTGATGGTTTTCTATTATTTGCAGCCTAAAACATTTCATGGACATAAGAGGTTATTAAAATCCATAGGGCAGTGCTTCTCAACCATTTAAAGAGGTAAGTAGCAGAGCTGAATTTGATTTCACTTATTAGCCTTGTGACCTTGAGCAATTTGGCCTCTGAGCTTTACTTTCTTACAAGGTTGTTACAAAGATGAAGTAAAACAAGTAAGGCTTTAGTGTCAATTTCTTTAGCTGTAATATAAAGATATTATTAGCGACAAATAATCCAACTTAATGGGTAAACGAGGGGTGCCTGGGTGGCTCAGTTAAGCATCTGATGACCCGCCTTCGGCTCAGGTCATGATCCCAGGTTTCTTGCATCAAACCCCACATTGGTCTCCCTGCTCAGCAGGAAGCCTGCTTCTCTCTCTCTCACTCCCCCTGCTTGTGTTCCCTCTCTAGCTGTGTCTCTCCCTGTCAAATAAATAAAATCTTTTTTAAAAAAATGGGTAAAGGACCTGAATAGGTGTTTCTTAGAAGACACACAAATGGCCAATAAGTATATGAAAAAATACTTGATATCACTATCATTAAATGCAAATCAAAAGCACAATGAAATCTCACCGCACAACAATTTGAATGGTTATTATCAGTAAGACAGAAGATGACATGTGTTGGTGAAGATGTAGAGAAACAGGAACACTTACACACAGCTAGTGGCACAGTTGCTATGGAAAATAGTATGAAGGTTCCTCAAAAAGTTAAAATAGGGGGCGCCTGACTGGCTCAGTAAGAAGAGTGTTGGGCTCTTGATCTTGGCGTCATAGGTTCAATCCCCACACGGAAGGTAGAGATTGCTTAAAAAAATTAAACAAACTTAAAAAAAAAAAAAGTTGAATACAGAACTATGATAAGATCCAGCAATCCTACTTCTGGGCGCACACCCAAAATGATGCAAATCAGAATCAGTGCAGCGCTCCCTACAATAGCTTAAATGTGGGAATAATCTAAATTTCCATCAACACACACACACTCACACAGGAATATTATTCAGCCTTAAAAAGAGGAAATTCCATTATTTGAATTAACATGGGTAAACATGGAGAATATTATGCTAAGTGAAATGAGCCAGACAGAGAAACACAAATAGTGCATGATCTGTCATATGCGAAATCTAAAAACGTTGAATCCACCATGTATAGATAAAATAAAATATTACATTGTGAATCTTCTTTTTGAAATAATTAGTTAATTTGTTTATTTTAGAGTGAGACGGAGGGGCAGAGGGAAAAGGAGAAAGAGAATCTCAAGCAGACTCCACTCTGAGCACAGAGCCTGACATTGGGCTCTATCTTGCCACCCTGAGATCATGACCTGAACCAAAATCAAGAGTCTGCAGCTTAACTCACTGTGCCACCCAGATGCCCCCATCTTACATATATATAATTTTTTGTTTCTCAGTTTTACCTCAATAACGTTGGGGGGAAAACAAGATCTTAGAACAATGCTTGGTACATAACCATTACTATGACTGGTATTTTCAGAATACCAAAATTGACTGCAAAAACCCTCAAGGAATGTCTCCTAACAGTTGGGCCTAAAGGTGTGGATTTTTATAGCCTTAGCCATTCCGTCCAACCTCTGCAGTATCACTTATCTCCCCTGCTAGGACCGCAGTGGGGCATTTGGAGAATTTATGGGTCTTTGGAAATATCCCCCAAAGGGATTCTGGAGGTTTAAACCAGAGAAGATGGAGTTCTTGAGTAGTTTATGTCTGCCCTCCTTTCCCTAGCAATGCTTATTGATACAGGCATACAGAGATGAGCCTCACCCCTGTAAACTCCTGGTCCAGTGCAAGCAGAGTCCAGTCCATGGGAAAAGTTCATTAACTCACACCAGGTGCTGTGAGGGAACTCTGCAGAATCAGTAACGAGGCACAAACGAGAGAGAGGATTTTCTTCCTGGGGAAGTCGGGAAATGACTTGGAGGTGAGGCGATGGGGGGCTGCCGATGGAATGTTGACTAGAAGTTTGCTAGATGGATTGGAGGGGTAGGCGGGACAGGGAAAGAGCTTCTGCTGAGGAGGTAGGATTCTAAGGCAGTGGCTTTCACCACTGGCTGCACTCTAGAATCACCTGGGAAACTTAAAAAACAAAAACAAAAACAAAAACAAAAACAAAACCCCAACCTGGTATTTGGGGCTTATCCCAGAACAATTAAATTAGAAAATTAGAATCTCTAAAGGGGAGTGGGGGAAGGGATCAGGTATTAAATGTTCAAAAACTTTTCACATGATTCTAATTTGCAGCCAACATTGAGAACTAACAATCTAAGACCAGGATATTTATAAAGGAGGAGCATGGGGCACCCGAGGGCTCAGTCAGTTATGTGTCTGCCTTTGGCTCCCGTCATGAGCCCAGGGTCTTGGGATGGCGTCCCACTCAGGCTCCCTGCTCACTGGGGAGCCTGTTTCTCCCTCTCCCCACTTGTGTGCTCTCTCTGTCTATGTCTCTCTCTCTCTCTCTCAAATAAGTAAAAAAAACTAAAAAAAAGGGAGGGCATGATGTGAGGTTGGGAGAGCGTTACGGGAGAGATGGGTTTGGGTTGGCAAGCTGGCAGAAGTCACATCATGGGCAAGGTTAGACAGGTAATATAGGTAGTTTTGTTCCAGATTAAAGAAAAGAAAAAAGGGGAACCTGGGTGGCTCAGTCGTTAAGCGGCTGCTTTCGGCTCAGGCCATGATCCCGGAGTTCCAGCATGGAGCAGGAAGCCTGCTTCTTCCTCTCCCACTCCTCTGCTTGTGTTCCCTCTCTGGCTGTGTTTCTCTCTGTCAAATAAATAAAATCTTTAAAAAGAAAAAAAAAGAAGGAGAAAGAAAACCATTAGCTGCTAAGAGGCTACCATGATGGAGACAGTACGGATGATCAGCAGCTGTAGGACACTCTTCAGCTTTACTTATTGAATGAGCAAGCCAACAGCTCAGTCTTTAGAAATGAGACTACTTTCGAATCCTTACCAGTTCCTCCATTCTTCCGTCTTCCAATCAAAAGTCCGGCCAGCTTTGCAGTGATAGTCATCAGTGAACAGTATTCAGAATATCTCTAATTCCATCTAGAAAGACATTTTCTCATCTACCTTTGACCATGGATGAAGCTATAGCTACTTCTTTTTTTTTTTTTTTTTTTAAAGATTTTATTTATTTGACAGAGAGAAACACAGCCAGAGAGGGAACACAAGCAGGGGGAGTGAGAGAGGGAGAAACAGGCTTCCCGCTGAGCAGGGAGCCTGATGTGGGACTCGATCCTGAGTCTCCGGGATCATGACCTGAGCCGAAGGCAGTCGCTTAGCCAACTGAGCCACCCAGGCGCCTGAAGCTATAGCCACTTCTAATTTTGGCAGTTCAGATTGTGAAGTATCTGAGGAACTAATATTTTCATTTTGTTAACATTCCCCAAACCCTTCTCTATCTAGCATGCACTTTGAGGAAGCAGTTGGGCTTTTGAAGAGCTTGGTAGCCCTCTTGTCTGGTGAATATTTTAGTACCTTTAGTAACTCTTCAAAACTGGCGATATTCTAAGGCTGTATTCAAGTACATGTGATAGGCCGAGATTAGACCGTGGCCAGATTTTGCCTTTTGCAGAAGAAACTTTGATGGTACAGGGCCAACAATGGATTTTGTCAGCTGTGAGTGCGGCTGTTTTCTTTACTCATGGAAAAGACCGAAAATGAAAATTATAGGGTAACCTGTGGGCATATGACTTAAATTCTTCGACTCTTCGAAACGTTAAATAAATTAATTATATTTTATTGGGTTAAATAAAATATAATGCACTCTATGGTAAAAGAAATAAAAGGGTTTAGAGCAGAGTTGTCCTAATAACTTCCTAGAATAGTCAGTTCTGGTCAATATAAGAAGTACCTGAAGCTATTTAACAGATTTACTTAAAAATCCCTTGGGGGAGGGGGCATCTCGCTGGCTCAGTTGGTAGGGCATGCAACTCTTAATCTCCAGGTCATGAGTTCAAGCCTGACGTTGGGAGTAGAGATTACTTAAAAATAAATAAAATCCCTTACTGGGTAAAAAGAAAAATCCATAGAACCCTGAAATTCTTAATTTAACAAAATCTTAAGGCAATCTCTGTTTTCTTTTGTTTTTTTCTTTTTTCTTTTTTTTTTTAATACCTATTCAATTCATACAAAAAGAAAAATATTCTCTAAATCTGTAAACCTCTTGGAAAATCTTTCCTAATTAAACATCACATAGAAGATAAATTTCCTGGTTGTTTCTGTACTGTGTCCATTCATTGCTACATAGTATTCTATTGTGTGAATATGCTGTGCTTTCTTTCTTTCTTTGAGTTTTGCTAGAAATTGGATAGACTGAGTCCTTCTGCTTTCTTCTTTTTTTTCCCCCAAATTTGTTTTAGCCATTGTAGTTCCTTTGCCTTGTCTTATAAATTTTAGGCTAATCTTGTCTGTATCTACAGAAATTGTACTGAGATTTTGAGAAGAATTGTGTTCGACTTGTATATTGATTCGGCAAGAACTACCGTTTGTGCTATGTGGAGTAGCCCACCCAGGAACACGATACAGGCTCTAGAGACTTTGACCATGCAGCTCCTCACTTGGTCCTTTGACTGGAGAGAAGAGGCTTTTCTTGTTTTTGTGGTTTTGTCCCTGGGTTGGCGGCCCTTTGGCTATGGGAGGAGAAAAGCAAGCCCAGGGCTTGCTTGTCCTGAGGTCCTTGACTGACCTGCCTTCCTCTCTCTACTTCTCAGAGCTTTCTTCTCTATGTTTTACTTATAATGTCCAGGGCTTGGGGTTGTACTTACTGGGAAAATAGGTAAAATTTTTCTACTGCTCTACATTTCCTGACACAAATAGCTCTCTCCCATATTTTTAGCAGGTATGGTTAAGTGTCCTCTCACTGTCTTGGCGGTAATATGAATTTCATTTTGCAGACCGAATAATCCTGAGAGAACCTTTTAAATGGACACATGTGACCTTGTATGACTAATAAAATAACATAAACTGAACTGACACAAAGTTGAAAATAATTCTACTCTTTCCCCGTCAATTCTGAGGACCTCATACCCCAGCTCCTCCTTTTTCTTTCCCATCTTCCTGTCCTTTCCTTCTTTCCCTGCCTCTCTTCTTTTCCTTTATCTCCTTTTTCCTAGATTTCATGTGGTTATTTCAAAAACCATGCCTGTGGCAAATAATACTCTCAGACACTTTTTAGAGGGCTTAAATAACAAACAATATTTATCAGTCACCTCTAGAGATTTGCTCAGGGCAAAGAGATGCCTATTTTTGTAGCTCAAAGGAAAGTCGTAAAAACTCAGAGAGATTCCTAGGATTTCTTGTGGGAGTAGTGAAAGGTAGTTGTGGGTGATAATTCTTAAAGCAGTGAAGGGTTTCAAGTCTGACAGGTGTGCCCCAACCCAATGACTGAATTCAACACTAATTATTACTGAGTGTCATTTCTCTTCTCTGTAAATAGATTTATTCCTACCAGCTGTGTTCAAGGAACTCTGGGAAGCCAGATGCAAAATGACATGGTTGATGTTCAACAATTGTATTTCTGCCTGAAGCAACGTCAAAATAGAGTATTGCACTTTGCCTTCTTGAAGGTAGCTGTTAGGATGAAGCCTCCTAGGTCAGAGACAAAATCTACATGACTAAAACCAGGGAAGACTGCATGTTCTGCAAAGCATAATCTGTCTTTCCTTTTAACCTGGTTGTGCTGGGAGCTGCCTAATCACTCACTTTTCAAGTCTCAGGGCACAGTGTAGCCCGTGAAGTGTACATTGTGTTTTCATCTCTAACATTTAAATTGCAGAATATGTGCCCATTAGGACATTTTTTTTCCCTGAAACTAAATGAGGGACTGAAACACAATGCAAATGTAACATGCATCTTGATAGTCTTTAGTAGTGTAAGCAAATCTTGTTAATTGTTAAACTTCTAAAGTGATCATAGATTAAGATGACAGGCTGATAAATGCAAAATGCCAAACACTTAAAAGATGAAAGGGACCTCTCTGTGAAGCCAAATATGGGGAAGTGCAGTAGGGCTGGTAATCTTACATCATTTAATTCTGATCTTAAAATCTACCTCTTACTATCTTTTTACATATAATTGACAAAAATGTAAAAGATTGGTATTGCCCAATGTTAACAAGGGTGGGAGGTAACAGGTCCTCCTCTAACGTGGTTGGTTGGAGGATAAATTAGGAATCCTCTGAAAAGGTAATTTAACACAATCTACTAAAATTTAAAATCTGCTCCTTGTGGCACCCGGCTGGCTCAGTCAGTAGAACCTGCGACTTGATCAGGGTCACAAGCTCGAGCCTCACATTGGGTATGGAGCTTACTTAAAAAAAAATGCACGGAGGAGGTACTTGGGTGGCTCGGTGGGTTAAAGCCTCTGCCTTCGGCTCAGGTCATGATCTCAGGGTCCTGGGATCAAGGCCTGCATCGGGCTTGTCTGCATGGCAGGGAGCCTGCTTCCTCCTCTCTCTCTGCCTGCTTCTCTGCCTACTTGTGATCTCTCTCTCTGTCAAATAAATAAATAAAATCTTAAAAAAAAAAAACCAAATTGTAATACTATTTTTAAAAAATGCACAGAGGTACCTTGGTGACTTAGTCTGTTAAGTATCTGACTTCAGCTCAGGTCATGGTCTCCAGGGTCCTGGGATCAAACCCCACGTAGGTCTCCCTGCTCAGTGGGGAGTCTGTCCCTCTTCCTCTCTCTGTGCCACTCCTCACTCGTGCTCTCTCTCTCAAATAAATAAAAAAAATTGTTTTAAACGTACTCCTCATTTGACCTAGTAATCCTACTACTAGAAATTGTCAAAGGGATATATTTGCAAAAGTATGCCTATTTATAGGCATAGAGAGTTGTTCATTATAATATTAATCATAATGACAAGATCCAGTTAATAACCCAAACATCCATTTGTAGGGGACCATTATGATGCACAATGTTGAAGACTGAGGTAACTTTGTATATTTCATGTGAAAGATCTCCAAAATATGTAATCATGTGAAAAAAAAAAGCAAACTATAGATATCATCTAGTTTGAGGTCATTTGCGTAAACATTTTAAAGTCTACGAACATATCTGCATAAACATTTCTTAGAGGATAAGTAGTTATTGACATTAATTATATTTGGTCAGTATAGTCTAGGGGACTAGAATTTATGTAAAGGGAGAGTCATTTTATATCTTTCTATACTGTTTGAATTTGTTTCTATGTAATTTCTTATTTATTTATAGATTTGGCAGAGAGAAACAGTTAGAGAGGGAACACAAACAGGGGGAGTGAGAGAGGGAGAAGCAGGCTTCCTGCCAAGCAAGGAGCCTGATGTGGGGCTCCATCCTGGGACTTTGGGATCATGACCTGAGCTGAAGGCAGACGCTTAACAACTGAGCCATCCAGGTGCCCCTGTTTCTATGTAATTTCTTATATTTTAATGTTGATTGATTGATTTGACATGGAGAGAGGGAGAGAGAGAAAGCAGAAGGAGGGGGAGTGGCAGGGAGAGGGAGAAGCAGGCTCTCTGCGGAGCAGCAAGTCTGATGCAGGGCTCCATGCCAGGACTCTGGGATCATGACCTGAGCTGAAGGCAGATGGTTAAGCAACTGAGCCACCCAGGTGTCCCTGTAATTTCTTATTCTTTTAGAAAATCACCTCTCCCTTGGGGACAGGTAACTGTCTAATTCATCCACTCAAAGAGTTTACAAAATTCACATTTCTATAGACTCATAATTTTAGAGCTGTGACCTCTTACCTCATGAGTAAGAAAAGCGAGGCCCAGACTGTTCAGGTGACTTGGGTAAAGTGAGTACACTGGTGACAAGGCCAGGAAGAGTCGTCAGGTCCCCTAGCCTTCGGTCAAGTGACTGGCTGCTGCACTTTGCTAGCTTGCTGCGTCAGCTCTGGGAGGTGCTCCTAATGTACCTGACATTTCACTCTATGTAGATCTCACTGCTAAACAACCATTCCCTGAGAAATACCATTCTTCACATATATTAAACAATGGCCTCATAATTATTAAATGTTTTCATTTCATTAATAAGTCTGAAGTAGCCTAAATGCATTGGAATAAACACCCCCCTCCAAACTGAGGTGGCCAGACACCCACCTGATTCACGGGTACCTGGATCTGCTTCCAACATGCGCTATGGGAACCCCCATCGTGCCCACGAAATACAGTGTGTGAGGGGTCAGGCAGCCCAGGCAGTGCACTGTACTAAGGTGGCTAGAAATGCCCTTTGGAAGCTTAGGTCAAATCTTCACTAATTTTTAAGTGCTTTTTCATGAAGATGTAACTTACATTTCGTAACGGGTCCAAGTTGTAATTGCTCAACTTGATGAATTTTCACACACACACACACACACACACACACACACACACACACACACACACACACACACTGTAGCCATCACCCAGCTCAAGCACCCAGCAGGCTCCCCTGGATCACTTCCTGTCTGTATCCCCAAAAGGTAAACCCCATTTTGACCTCTGTAACCAAACATTACCTTTTAAGACTTCATTATTGAAACAAACCACAACAAACAGAAAGCGGGGCTGATGATATGGGGTGGTGAGCTGAATACGGAAGAGGGCTCAAGAGCCCTTTAATCTATTCCATTTTTTAAAAAAAATGCTTCTTGTTATCTTTTAACTTATCTTCCTTGTTCACAGTGTTCTTTTAAAAAATTAGTGTGTGAAAGATCTTACACTGAATACATCTCTTTTAAAAAGAGACTTTTTCTAGGCCTCTTTTGTTGTAGTTTTTATTTGTGCTTGAACTTTGACACGCTCTAGAGATCAGAGAAAACAACGCGGAAGGAGGAAAAGAATTACAGAGGGACTTTGATTTTTTTGAGGGGGGGGGATCTTAAGTTCTATTTTTCATACCTGCTGTGCTTCTCACTGCTTTTACTCAGAATTAATGCCTACCTCTACCTTTCCCAAAATGTGGGTGTTATATCTATTATATTACATATTGTATCTATTATATATAAACATTTATTATATAACATCATATTTTGAAAGATTCTTGTTTTTTATTTTTTTTAAAGATTTTTATTTATTTATTTGACAGAGAAAAACACAGCGAGAGAGGGAACACAAGCAGGGGGAGTGAGAGAGGGAGAAGCAGGCTTCCCGCCCAGCAGGGAGCCCGATGTGGGACTCGATCCTAGGTCTCTGGGATCATGACCTGAGCTAAAGGCAGTGGCTTAACCAACTGTGCCACCCAGGCACCCCTTGTTTCTTATTTTTAAGAAATACTTATTATTAAGAACAACTGCAGTAAGACTGTAGAGTTTGATTATAAAGCCTAGGGAGAGAACAGGTCCTAAATGGACTTTGAAGTTTAGCAGTAATTACTCTGGAGTCTCAAAGCACTGACTTAGACGATGCTGAACGTGGACCCCAGTCCAAAGGGAGTGTCTGGTGTGGGGTACCAACGTGGGGGGGGGGGAGAAACTCCCAACTGAACACAGCACAGGGCAGAGTTTGGCATCTGACCATCACCTGACCTCATCATCCCCTCGGGGATACAGGGACGCTGGGACTGAGAAAACTCCAACTCCAACACCGTTTCCCCTGTGTCAAAGGAAGCCAAGAAAAACATTTCAGGAGAGACTGGAGAAGGCAGTGACAAACACAGCTATGACTCCTGTAGACAGTGACACTTAAGGTCAGAGAGCTAGGATTTGAATAGAAAAGCTTCAAAAGCAATTGGTTACAAACTTCCTGTAGTATAGTACCGAAGGCGAAGGTCAAATTCACCACTGATCTGGTGTATAACTATGAAATCAGTTCTTCACTATAAGTCCAAAATGTTGAAGCAAAAATGATCCTTTTTCCTTACTTAAAATCCTTAAAATCGATGGTTTCCCCATGGCACCACACCCTTTACTCTTTATAAATATCTTTGGACATGTTTAACAACAAGTATAAACATTCTGGGGATGGCAAAAGAAAATCAGAATCCTGATAATTAGGAGTAAAAACTCAGACTGACATAAAATGATATTTCTGCCCTAGAAATGGGGATCTGGAGGTGAGAGGCTCTGACAAGTCCCATTCTTGTGTCTGCTTTCACAGAGGGGTGAAGTCTCCCCAGATCAAGGCTTGAGCATTGTAAGAGCTCGCATTAATGGCTGCTCTTCTTGCAAAGAGTTCTGATTCTATCCAGTTTCCTGTAAGTTAGGATTCTGAGCTTGGAGAAGAACAAAGACTACAATTCATATCTCATGACCTGGGTGGGCATTCAAATGAAAACCAGAATCAGCAATACATTCCCCTGGGATTTACATTTTCTGGAAAAATAAAAAAGGAAAAGAAAAATCTCTGCCTGCCCTAGATGGATATAAAATGAAAGTACCCCCACGCGCCCCTAAAAAAAGCAAAACTACTGAACAGTGTTTGTAAAAAATCAAATCGCCAAAGTCACCAGCCATGTTCTGATACATCGGAAGGACCCCGACGGGTTAGTTGAAGTAACAGAAATAGAAGCACATGATAGGGAAAGTGCAGGGTTGTCTTCCTGGCAGGGACATGGGCTGAAGAGTGAGTCAGCAATGTATGCTGGGGGCCAGTATTATCACGGAGGGGTGCTGTTTACAACACAAGTGTCCCAGTAAAACAAGAAGGGTAAAGGAAGGAAGAAGTTCACACTAAAGTATAGGAATCTAACTTTGAGATAAATACTCTATTTCTTCTCCTGTGTAGCACTAAGTTTTGTTTGAGCAAAGATATTATTGGTAAGAGCTCAATAAATGTTAGTTATAACTATTATATTTATCATTATAATTCACTCTAATCAGGCCTTTTAAATGAGCCAGATGGTCATTATAGACCAGCCTACTTTTTTAAAGGACAGCTGTCTAAGGAGAAAAATACAAAAGATGTGTATCATGAAATAAAAATCCCAAAGTAAGATAGTTTCTGAAGCTTCCCTGAGAGTTGCTTTTAAAGCGTCATAAAATGTCTTCATTTTAAAAAATTGAGTAAAAGGTACTTCTTGGGCTACCATAACCAACAGTCAGGAGTAAAAAAAATAGCCAGCAGCACAGGAAAGGAGAATATTTTTACTTCTTGGTAAAATTTTAATTTTATAAATAATCTGGTACTTAGTTTTCTAAGAAAAATATAACTGTATATCTTTGGGTAAGTAAGAGTCATTACATGTCAGTCTGGATTACTACAGTGTCAATGAGAGGGACATGGGAGTCACTACAGAGGTGAAATTTTCTTATTTTGATACATTTATCTACCCAGCTTACAGCTACATATCTTGTCTCCATCTAGGGATATTTGAAGAGGACTTTGGGATAAGATAAAAAAAAAAAATGGTAAAGTTAGATCACAGGGTCTCCCTTAAAATTAAATGAAGGGAAGAAAAGAGAGGAAATGCACCGCAAGCTACATGTGAAACCCTCCTGCCCCCCTGCACACTGTCGGAATCCACAGGTTTCCTTTATCTTTTCTTTCCTCCTTTGGCAGGAGGAGTGGTATGGCTGCCAGGAAGCGGCAGTGGGCAGTGAAGCAGAGGGGAAGGGGAGGAAATAAATGCATACATTCTTCCTTAATCAGAAACAAAGATTTCATGGTTCTACTCTTAATTGGGGAGCCACTAGAATCTAAGAGTAAATATACTCTACCAATGAGAGTGGGATGGGTTGGACGCCTAGGTGGCTCAGGGGGTTAAAGCCTCTGCCTTTGGCTCAGGTCATGATCTCAGGGTCCTGGGATCAAGGCCCACATTGGGCTCTCTGCTCGGCGGGGAGCCCGCTTCCCCCTCTTTCTCTGCCTCTCTGCCTATTTGGGATCTCTCTCTCTGTCAAATAAAGAAATAAAAAATCTTTAAATAAAAAAAAAGAATTCATCCACATCATACCTTTGAAAATAGGAAATCTGGATAGGGCACCCATGTTAAAACAGTAAGATGGAGAGGAAGGCTGTCTAAAGACAAGACAAAAACACTATGATGGAAAAAGAGCACAAACAAAAGATGAAAATATATCTGGGAAGAAATATATTCTGCAAAATTCTACAGCAAATGCTTTGTGTTCTATGAAAAAAATTAGAAAGTATATAAATTCAATGAAATAAGAAATCAAAAGTGAGCTAAGGCAATAGAAGGCTAATGTGTGATTGTTAATCTTGCGTGGCAACTAGACAGGGCTCCAAGATGGCCAGTCATCTGGTCAGACATTACTTTGAGTGTTCCTGTGAGCTGTTTCAGAATGAGATCAACATTTTAATCTGTAGAATGAGTAAAGCAGATTGCTCTCTCCAAAGTGTGTGGGCATTTCCCAATCAATTGAACACCTGAACACAAGAACAAAAGGACTGAGTAAAAGGAGCTCCTGCTGCCTCACTTCTTGTGGGACACTGTTCTTTTCAGGCCTTTGAACTCAACGGAAGCATTAGCTCCTACCGGGACTTGAGCCTACCAGCTTTCTGACTGGAACTTACGCCATCAGCTCTCCTGGTTCTTAGGCCTCACACTTGGACTGGAACCACACATCAGCTCTCCTAGGTCTCCAACTTGCAGCCTGCAAATCTTAGGACATTTCAGCCTCCATAATCATATGAGCCAATTCCTTAAATCTCGCTGTCTCTCCTAACCAACAGGATATATATATAGATATGAATGCCTTGTGTATATCTATATCTATATAGATATAGATATATCCTGTTGGGTCTCTTTGGAAATCCTTGACTAATACACAATGCTAAGTAAAAAAAAAAGAAAAAAAGAAAGAAAAGGGGGGGAAAAGAAACACTACAATTCATTGTTTTGTTGTTTTGGTTTTTCACTAGTGCATTGTTTAAAAAATTGATTAGGAACAGCAAGGAATGGAACACACGTGGCTGAAAACTAATTTAATAACATGAAGGAAAGGTCTGCAATAATCACAGAGAATGCAGAAGAAAGAGGCAAAGATATTTTAACCTTATTTATTTTATTTTGTATATTTTATATATATTTTAATCTTAGAAAAGAGATTAGATGTAGTATAGACAATAATAGTCTGACATCAGGATGGCTTGTCTTTGGAATCAGAGAGCACAATAAATGGAATAGAAATCATGTTCAAAGATCCCATAGAAGAAAAAAATTGAAACAAAGAAAGATAACTACATGTGGAAAGGTCTACTGTGTTCCAAGATAAATTGTCTAAGAAAGATTGACACTAAGCAATATCCTAGCTAAGTTACTAAGTTTTAAAACAAAGAAAGAATTCTTCAAGCTTCAGGGCCACAAACAAAGGTAGTCAGCAACAAAAGAGAAAAATGGGACCGGTGTCAAGCTTTCCCAGGTCCGTAAAAGATTATGAAATTCTAAAAGGGAGAAGAATTTGACTTGAGAATGATAAATGGAATCACATTGTCTTTAACTCTAAAGGTAACAGAGAAACATTTGTTCTTGTAAGACCCAAGGAATATATAAGCCCTTGATTGAAAAAAAAAAACAAAAACGATTAAATGAAGCTAATCCAGAAATGAATCAAAATACAGGAGTACAGATAGAGTAGTGATTCCCAGAGTGTGGTCCCTGGACCCACAGCATCACCTGGAAACTTGAAAGAAATGCAACTTTGGGACCACACCCCCAGAACTGTTAAGTTAGATACTCTGGGGATGAGGTCCAGTAGCCTCTATTTCAATAAGTCAGCCCTCCAAGTGATTCGGATACACACTGAAGTTTGAGAACCACTGGACTAGAGAATCTGTGGTTCCTGAAGAGGTTATGGGCATTGAATCCATTTAAATAAAGAAAGGAGTCTAAACAATTAGGGGAAAGTAAGAAGAGGATAAAAAACTTATTTTAGGGGCGCCTGGGTGGCTCAGTTGGTTAAGCGACTGCCTTCGGCTCAGGTCATGATCCCAGAGACCTGGGATCGAGCCCCACATCGGGCTGCCTGCTCAGCAAGAAGCCTGCTTCTCCCTCTCTCACTCCCCCTGCTTGTGTTCCCTCTCTAGCTCTGTTTCTTTCTGTCAAATAAATAAATAAAATCTTAAAAAACAAAACAAAACTTATTTTAAAAAGACACTGATAGGGGTGTCTGGTTGGCTCAGTAGGTAAGCATCCAACTCTTGATTTGGGCTTCAGGTCATGATTTCAGGGTTGTGAGATTGAGCCCCATATTGGGCTTGGCATGCATCTGCTTGAGATTCTCTCTCTCCCTCTTCTTCTGCCCCCCCCGTCTCTCTGAAATAAATACATAATATCTTTAAAAGAAAAAATAGGGGTGCCTCGATGGCTCAGTCAATTTGGCATTTGCCTTCAGCTCAGGTCATGATCCCAGAGTCCTGGGATTGAGCCTCACGTCAGGCTTCCTGCTCAGTGGGAAGCCTGCTTCTCCCTCTCCTCCGTTTGCCCCTCCCCCCACTCATGCTCACTCTCTTCTCTCAAATAAATAAATAAAATCTTTAAAAAATAAAGTAAACTAAAAGACACTAATATGTATGTATACACACATATGTGTAACTTGCAAAAAAAATAGGGACATGTGAAAGGAAGTCTAAATGTGGTAATTTTTTATCCTTTCTAATGCAGAGTTAATAGATAACTTTATACATTTTATCACTAAAAGAGAGATTTAGTCTATTATATAAATTCCTAAAAGGTAACTATTAAAAGACCTAAAAGTGGGGGCACCTGGCTGACTCAATTGGTAGCGCGTGTGACTCTTGATGTCCAGGTTATGAGTTTAAGCCCCATGTCGGGTGTAGAGATTACTCTAAAAAATAACATCTTAAAGAGAGAGACCGAACAGTGGACAATAAGCCTTTCAAGTTACCGAAAAGAAGCAACGTACACTTTAAAGCAAGAGAAATAGAGATCACGAAGAAAACAAAGGGTGCATTAAAAATATAAAATATTTTATGACAATATTAAATATATGGCATATGAATAAGTATAAAAGTATTAAATACATATTCAAAAAGAACCAAATTTGTTCTAAAAAATTATATGCTGAAGAGAGTTATCAGACACGAAGTTGTTCAGAAATACTGAAAATGAAAGATAGAGCAATGCATCCCAGGGGAATGAAAACCATAAAAAGAGAGCAGCCATCCAGATCAGTTAAGGCTGAATTCAGCAAAAAAAAAGGTGAGAAAAGATAAAGAGGGGAATTTTACAATGATAACGGAGTAAGGATATAACTGTCATAAATCTTTATAGATCAGATTTTAAAAAAAATTAATAAGCTTTATTTTATTTAAGATTTTATTTATTTGACAGAGAGAAACACAGCTAGAGAAGGAACACAAGCAAGGAGAGTGAGAGAAGGAGAAGCAGGCTTCCCTCTCCCCTCCCCACCCCTAGCAGGGAGACTGAGGCAGGCCAGACCCTGGGACTCCAGGATCATGCCCTGAGCCGAAGGCAGATGCTCAACAACTGAGCCACCCAGGCGCCCCTATAGATCAGATTTTATATTATTGAACTACTTGAAGAAACATTGCAAATACAAAGAGAATGGGGAAAAAGACAATATTACTAGGAGACATTAACTCTGGGAAACTCATTTCCAATTCATCTTTGGAAAATAAATATACAAGAATAGCCAAGAAACAAGGAAAATAAATATGCAAAAAACTGCTTTAAAAAAAGAAAAGAGAATTGAGGGTGACTAGTCCTATTAGATAGTAGCATCTATTATAGGACTTTTATTCCTGCCTTACATCAGAAATAATTCAAGACAGAATTTAATGTAAAATATAAAGCAATCAAATGCTGAAATCAAATGTGGGAATATTTTAAATGTATAATTTTGAAAAGGAACTTCTTTCTCAACAGAGTGTACCCCACAAGTCAAAAACAAAAGACATGGATTTAGGGGTACCTGGCTGGCCCAATTGGTAGAACATGCAACTCTTAATCTCAGGATTGTGAGTTTGAGCCCCATGTTGGGTGAAGAGATTACTTAAAAATAATAAAACCTTTTAAAAAGAGAAGACATGCACTTAATTTGATAAAAATGTAAGATTGCTATTTAGCTAAAAATCACATAAATATAGTCTTAAAAAACGAGCAACAAAATTGGGGAAATATTTGTCATACACAATCCTGAGAAGAGCTAATTTCAACAACATATTTTAAAATTCTTACTAAAAAAAAGTTTAGTAAAATTGAATTTGTGGGCTGTGTGAGTAAACATACTACAAACTCCTACAAATTTTTGTTTTGTTTTTTAATAGCTTTATTGAGATATATTTGACGTGAACAGATCTAAATAGTTGGGTCAGTTTTGACATACTATGAACTGTGGCCACATGAAAATAAGGAAGGTATAGGTCCCTCCAAAGTTTTCTTGTGACCCTGTAATTTCTCCCTTCGTTGTTCGTCTTCCTGATCCTCAGTCCCCAGGCAACAGTGGTTTTCTTTTCATCCCTATAGATTAGTTTGTGCTTTTATAGTTTTATGTAAATGGAATTATACTGTATATACTCTTCTGTTGTCTGGCTTCTTTAACTCAACATAAATACTTTGAGATTTATCTATGTTATTATGTGTATCAGTAGTTCACTTTTTAAAATCATTGATTAGTATTCCATGACACTATGTATTTCAAATGTCTTATATTGTTGGTTAATATTACATTTATAGATATGATTTGTTTAGTCATTCACCTATTGATACTCATTTGCATTGTTTCCACTTTGGTACTATTGCAAAGAGCTATTATGAGCATCAGTATGTAAGTCTGGTATGGACACATGCCTTTATTTCTCTCCGGTAAATTCCTGTAGGTGATACATCCTGATATGTAAGGTTAGCTAAGATGCATTACTCATTAAAAATTAAATATAACATGTCTACTTTGATCTCATTCATGTACATTTAAAAAATACATACACTCTTATATGTACATCAACACCAGGTCCACAGTTTGGCTGAATTCCAAATGACTGGCTGTTAAAATCAATGTACAGTTAAAACTGAAACCGATTATACCACTATGGAGTGAACTTCTGGATTACTACAAGAATAAGTCTGAATTTTTATTTGAAAATAAATATGGCTGGCTCAGTCAGAAGAGCATGCAACTCTTGATCTTGGGGTCATGAGTTAGAGCCCCATATTGGCTGTAGAGATTATTTTAAAAAGATACATAAATTTTGAGGTGCCTGGGTGGCTCCGTCTTGGAGTGCCTGCCTTCAGCCCAGGTTGTGATCCCATAGTCTTGGGATCAGGCCCCATGTCGGGCTGTCTGCTCAGCGGGGAGTCTACTTCTCCCTCACCTTCTGTCCCTCCTCCTCCTCCTCCTGCCCCCTGCTCATCCTCTCTATCTCTCTCAAATTAACACAATCTTAAAATATATATATAAATAAATAAGTAAATTAACTTTTAAAATAAATAATTCAAATATTAGTGAAATATTTAGTACTCTCATTTTTAAAGATTGCCATCATGGTTCGGGCACAGTGATTCCGCAGCTCGGTCAGTGGGTTCAGCAGGTCCCGTGATCATGGCACTGCCCATTTACAACAGGTAAATGAGGTGCTGTCTTTCAGCTGGCTCCTTTACTAACATTGTGTGTGTGTGTGTGTGTGTGTGTGTGTGTGTGTGTACAGCAGAATACAATTCAGGAAGTAGTTTTTCGGTGACATGTTTTCTAGGAGGAACTTTATACTTCAGATTTATAGATTGGGCAACTCTCCAGAATCTTTTTACTTCAATTATTGAAAATGGTTGACAGTCCATAGAAGTCATTTCAACAAGGTTCTGTTTAGATTTTTGAGCTCAATTGACTCAAAGCTCTAAAGCGATCGTCTTCCTAAAAAAAACATAGTATGTTTTTTTTTTTAATCGTGGTAACATACACATGATGTGAATCTACTCTTAGCCATTTGTAAGTGCACAGTTCAGTGACATTAAGTACATTCACACTGTTGTGCAACCGTCCCCACCATTCATCTCCAGAATTTTTATCACCTCGTAAAACTGAAGCCCTGGACCTATTAAACAGCAAATTCCCAGCCCTCTTTCCCCCCGCCTCTGACAACCACCATTTCACTTTCCATCTGTACAAATCTAACTACTCGAGGTTCCTCCTGAAAGCGGAATCGCACAGTAGTTGCCCTTTTGTCATTGGCTTATTTCATTCAGGATCGCGTCCTCAAAGGTCAACTGCGGTGCCTGGCATTTTGAAGTTAGACAAGTGAGAACAAAATGTGTTGGGGTACCTCCTTTTTCTCTATACCTCTTATAATCTTCATTATGTCTAAAAGTGTCACAGCTGTCATTACATGTGAAGCTGGAGTTTTCCTTCTTTGGAAAATCTAAAGTGAAAACAAAGCTGACATTCTGCATCTAATTCATCTTTAGAAGATGTGACAATTCTCAAATAGAACTTTTTTTTCTTGAAATACTTATGGCCTAATTGGAGTTAAATAACAAATAATCAAAATTATTTTTTTAATAAAAGATTTTTATTTATTTATTTGCCAGAGAGAGAGAGAGAGAGAACACAAGCAAGGGGAGCAGGGGGCAGAGGGAGAAGCAGGCTCCCTGCTGAGCAAAGAGGCCAATGCAGGACTCATCCCGGGACCCTGGGATCATGACCTGAGTCAAAGGCTGCTTAAGCAACTGAGCCACCCATGCATCCCTATAATCAAAATTCTTTTTTTTTTTTTAAAGATTTTATTTATTTGACAGAGAGAAATACACCAAGAGAGGGAACACAAGCAAAGGGAGTGAGAGAGGGAGAAGCAAGCCTCCTGCCCAGCAGGCAGCCCAATGTGGGTCTCAATCCCAGGTCTCCAGGATCATGACCTGAGCCGAAGGCAGTCACTTAACCAACTGAGCCACTCAGGCGCCCCCTTATAATAAAAATTCTTAAGAGCTATTTTATTCACTCACTTCACCAAACAAGTCTGCAGATACTAACCTTTGATACTCTCTAAACTCAATTATTGTCCTTTGTAGTAATGTTTAATTTTTTTATAAACATTTATGGACTCAAAAAGGGCATTCTATTCTTTCCTATAGTTCTCAAACTCTGTGTTACTTATTTGCTCTGTCAATCTATTGTCTTATTTAAACTCTTCGAAAATTCTCAATGGTGGTTTTGTTTACAAACTTCACTTTTACAACATTAATTATTACAACACTTTTTTTTTTTACAATGGTAAATACAAACTTTAACTGAAAGAATTTCAAGATAAAACTCTTGGGGAGATATTTCTCTTCAAATTATATTTAGAATGCCTCCTGTGTTTACAAGTGATTGTTCAGATATTAGCAATCATGTTTGGATCATGGGTGTTTTCATGCTGATTAGCCATGATGATAGCTATTTAGCCTAATCAGAAATGGCAGACCTTTTCCCTAAAAAGCTGGAAATGAAATACTTTTGGCTTTGCAGGCCAGTTTCTGCAACTGCTCAATCCTGCCACCTAGTGTGAAGGCAGCCATAGACAATTATATAAAGGAACAGATGTGGTGGATTTCAATAAAACTTTATTGGTAAAACAGAAGAGAAGCCAGGTTTGGCTGGTAAATTGTTGACTCCACCGCCGGCCCAGATCTAGATGATAACTGATGGGGCACAAGACTCAGAATGCCAGGGCTGAGGATGAGTTGGTATTTGAGTGACTATTCAGTCTTCCGCAGGCCAAATCTGAAGCCAGATAGTAAGGCAGGATAGCTGGACGAAAAGCAGGCGGGGATAAGGGACCCTGCGCTAAAAAGAAATCATGCTTAAAAGGATTTTACACTACCCTGGAAGGAGCCCTCCACTCTTTCCCACGTGATAGGCAGATGACAAAAATCTGATTGGATGACAAATGTATGGACGTTTAATGAGATTAAAACAGTCCATCCAAAGCCCATAAAAGCCCTAAGATTTAGAAACTCTGGTGGCAACCCTCTCAGGTCCCATGCTGCTTCTGATTCCTTGCGCTGTTGCTCAATAAACTTTGCTTTACTATGGCCCAGTAAACTTTGCTTTGCTGCCCGCTGCTCTGTCTGGTCTATCTCTTCAAAGCAGCATGAACAGGGGGTGGCTGGGTGGCTCAGTTGGTTAAGCGACTGCCTTTGGCTCAGGTCATGATCGTGGAGACCGAGGATCGAGTCCTACATCGAGCTCCCTGCTCAGCAGGAAGCCTGCTTCTCCCTCTCTCACTCCCCCTGCTTGTGTTTCCTCTCTGTCTGTGTTTCTCTCTCTCAAATAGGTAAAATCGTGGGACCGAAGGAGAAGAATCCTGCAACAGTAGCAGAATTTGACAGAGCACGTAGGCCAAACTGATAGTTCAGGGCTTCTACCAGTATACCAGCTTTCACCACTTAAAAACTTTCAGAAAGATAAACGAATAATTGACAGTCTTGGTTCCCTGTGGAGAGGAGGCGGGGGTACATAGACTTCCGTTTCTTTTTCCATCCTTGTTTACCCTATGAAATTTATATCATGTGCATTTTATTGCTTTAAAACAAAGTCAAAGAACATCTCACTAAATGACTTGGGGTACATAGAATAGGAAAGTTTCATGTTTTTGTACAAATCCTTGCTATTGTGGTATTTTCTTTTTACCTAAAAGATTAAGATAAGCAGACTTCCTCAAATTCCCTGATGCTGATAATATGTGGCAACTCTTACTTAGGATAATATGACTTAGTCTGTTTTTCACTGCAGACTCGACCTAGCACTGGGGGTGGAAGGGGGAGGGGAGTCAAAGGTACAAACTTCCAGTTATAAAATAAATAAATCATGGGGATGTAATGTATAGCATGGTGACTATAGTGAATGATACTATTTTCATATTTGAAAGTTGCCAAGGGAGTAGATCTTAACAGTCCTCATCACAAGAAAAAGAAAGTGTAACTTTGTATGGTGACAGATGCTAATTAGACTTACTGTGTCTATCATTTCACAAGGTGTACAATATACAAATCTCAAATCATTATGTTGTAGACCTGAAACTAACACAGTGTTACATGTCAATTATACCTCAATAAAAAAATAAGATATAATAAAAAAAACTCAGAGTAAAACCAAAAATGAATCTGGAATGCCAGTCCATGTGTTCAAAAGGCCATAAGAAGCACAATTAAGGAACATATTGGACTAAATAAGATTAAAAGGTGAAAAAGTTAATTTGGTTCATTGATTATGTTTTTAGTCTTCTCTTACCACAGTGATCATATTCTTCACAATTTTTTTTTACCAAAAATGATTTTATAATTCATAATACTGTGCTGTAAATCAGAATATTTATTGATAAACCTTAGAGAAGTATTAGTGACTGAAGTGTCTTGAATACTTATAATGAGCCAGACATTATGTTAAGTGCTTACCATGAATTATCATAGTCAATGCTCACAACATCCCTCTGAAGTGGGTGCTAATGTTATCCTCATTTTACAGATGATAAAAAATTAGGTGTAAGGAGGTTAACAATTTGTCCAAAACAAGACAGCTAATAAGTTCAACTAATAAGCTAGTAAGCTCTGAGATTTGAACTGATGCAGCCTGATTGGATTCCTTCTTACTCTCACTATTTGACCCAGTGAAGAGAGGATGGAGTGGCTAATTTAGGAAGCTTTTGAGATTGGCTGTGGAATACGTTCAGTGACCTCCCAGTGTATAAGGGTGAGAAGAGTTGCAAGGGGTACCCGAGTCACCTCCCTAAATGTTATTGACCTAGGACATTGACTACAGTTGGCATTCCATTTCTTTTTTCCTTTCTTTTTTTAAAGATTTTATTTATTTATTTGACAGAGAGAGAGAGGAGGAAGCAGGCTCCCTGCTGAGCAGAGAGCCCAATGCAGGCCTTGATCCCAGGACCCGGAGATCATGACCTGAACCGAAGGCAGAGGCTTAACCCACTGAGCCACCCAGGCGCCTTGACATTCCATTTCTGACGAAATGTCATTTGGGCTCAAGGGGAAAATGTACTTTTCATAGCATCCATAAAACTTATTCAGGTTTTACAATTTATTGGTGTTACTGGACCTGCTCATTGAAGAGTGATTGTAGTGAAAAGAAATTAACATTCCTAATTTGATTCCTCCTCTATCCTCAATGTTTTTTTGTTTTTTTGTTTTTTTTTATCCTCAATGTTTTAATGCTGTGAAAGCACTACAGAGTTTCTCAAAACGCTTAGGAGTGCCGATAAAGACACACTCAGAAGCAGGCTGAACTTCGGTGAGGGCCAGACGTGACAAAAGAAAAGAAACAACAGGCAAGATCAGAAGGAAGTGATGCATGCTGGAGCCATGGCGAGAGGAACCAGAAGACTATCTGCAGAGCCTGAAGCAATGTGTGCCACTCGCATGCGTGGCTGGAAAGAGGAAATAATGTAAACATTTTAACGAGGAGGCTACCTCAAATTCTTGAAAGCCTGTGTTTGCCCTCTGAATGGCCGAAGCCCATATAAAGATAATATTCACAACCAAGCAAGTACTTTGCTACAAACCAGAGCTGTGTGAGACAAGCTGGCCAAGGAGATGGGAAGGTCAAGGCCATGTGGATGATGCTGGCCCAGCAGGCTCTAACCGTTGTTCTTGACTGTTACTCTGTTTTTACTTTTTCCTCTTTTTGGTGAAGTCTGGCCTTCATAACTAAAAACAGAACACTGAAACTTGTAAATACAAATTTTACTTCTATTTTCTTTGTCCAAGCTCCAGTTCCTTTAGAGCCCGGAGACTCTATGGGTTATATAATTAATCTGAAAATCCAACATAATTGGTCTGTGAATGGTGCCATGTATGAAAGTGTGAACACCACACTCCTCCCCAGAGGTTAAATTCACTGGAGTGCTTAACTACTATGCTTTAATGTCTTGGCCATTAAATGAAATAACACAGATCCAGATTACCCATACCCATATTCACCAAGAGTGAAAGCGTACTGCAAACCCCACACCAATGGGGATTCCCTGTGGGAATGTAAGGCACTGGATTTGGTTCCATGGTTTCCATACCCACTCTAGGTCAGGATCTCCAGACATTTCCTCTGAAGCATATTCCTGGGCTCTTTCTCCAGAGATTCTGATTGGAGGGGTCAGAACAAGAAACTCTTTTTAACAAGCTTCCCATGTGCTTCTGAGATTTGGGACTGGCTTTTGAGAATTGGTGTTTGCAACTGATCTTCACAACCTGTGCCCCTGCTCTTATCAGCCAGGCCTTACCTTGCCTCAAGCCCTTGCCCTGAGGCCCTTCCTTCTGTAAGGAAATCTTGTAGTTGTTTCTCTTCTTTTCTTCTGCCCAATCTAGGCCTTCTTCCCTGTCACACTGGTATGTCCTCCAACTTCACAGCTACCAAATGGACTCCCTCCTGTCCCTAAAAATTATTTTTATGGAGTGCCATTGGTATAAATTGGGCAAAAATTTTAAACTGGAGGGAATATAGAAAAGAGGCGGGAGGGCTATGAGGATACCAGTAGAAAACTTCTAGAGTGCTTAAAATATGTTTTGGAAGGAACATTAAAAGTTAAACAAGAAGAAGTGTTAATAATAATAAAAAATAAAAGTTACACAGGAAGGTCATATAAAGGGCCTCCACTTAATCCAGAAGATCTAACCACTGATTGAGAGGGGACATAGGATCAGAGTTATGACATCATGGGATGCAATCACGAAATCCAGACAGTAGAGAGCTCTAGAGTTTGCTAGTCTGAGTGTGGCTTACGGTCCAGAAGCATCAGCCTCACCTAGGAGTTTACTAGAAATGAGATCCTGGGCTCCCTGCCAGATCTTTTTAAAGCAGAATCTACTTTCAAGATAAGATCTCAACTTGATTTGTGTGTACTTTAAAAGTTTGAAAAATACTACTGTACTGAGTAAGACACTCAACATCTTCAACAAATAAATTGTGAGGGAAAAAAAGAGAAGGAAATATATAGATCAAAAGAGATTAAGAAATCTAACAACAAGATGCAATGTGGGGATTTGTTTGGATCCTGATTTGAACAAACTAGCTAAAAAAAAGATTTTTTTAAAGATGCTTTCCTTCTCTTTTTTAAGTTTTTAATTTGAATTCCAGTATAGTAAACATGCTGTGTTATATTAGTTTCCAGTGTACAATATAGTGATTCAACCATTCCATACATTACTCAGTGCTCATCACAATAAGCGCAGTCTTAATCCTTGTCACCTATTTCCCTCATTCCCCCAATCATCAGTTTGTTCTCTATAGCTAAGAATCTATTTCTTTGTTTATCTCTCCTTTTTTCCTTTGCTCATTTGTTTTGTTTCTTAAGTTCTGCATATGAGTGAAATGATATGATATAGTTATCATTCTCTAAGTGACTTACTGTGCTTAACATTATATTCTCTAGCTCCATCTGTTTTGTTGCATAGCAAGATTTCAGTCTTTTTATGGCTGAATCATATTCCATTGTATATCTTCTTTATCCATTCCCATATCAATGGATACTTGGGCTGATTCTATAGTTTAGCTATTATAAAGAATGTTTTCAATGCAATCTTAACACTAAGTACCTGAAGTTAGTCAAATAACAGTGTAAAGCCACAATCTCCCACAAGACTGCCCTCCATTGGGCGCCTGGGTGGCTCAGTGGGTTAAGCCTCTGCCTTCGGCTCAGGTCATGATCTCAGGGTCCTGGGATTGAGGCCCACATCGGGCTCTCTGCTCAGGGAGGAGCCTGCTTCCTCCTCTCTCTCTCTGCCTGCTTCTCTGCCTACTTGTGATCTCTCTCTCTGTTAAATAAATAAATACAATCTTAAAAAAAAAAAGAAGAAGAAGACTGCCCTCCATTTAGACACCAACCCTTGGGGCCCACCATGACTAGAAACATACAACGAATGAAGTTCTGTGGAAAGTAGTTCAATTTAGCCAAAGACCTATATTATAAGGCCACCACACCAATTCATCAGTGCCTGGAAATAATTATTTAAGGGCCGAACAGCTGCATAGAGAAAACTGAGACATACATGGTAAACCCGGTCCACATGGGAAACATGTTCGCTTTGTCCTGAATCACCCCTTCTCCCCTCTACTATAAGAGTGTGAGAATCCCACTAGTTCTCTCTGATCTGGATTCCATCTTTTCATGCTCTCCCAAGGATCATGCTCCATCAATTAACGTCTCAAAAACGTTCTCCCTAAGAAGGCTACTTACTTCTCCATTGTCGAATCCAATGGATACATATTCTATTTCACTGATACAAGAGACACTTCTTCTTTCTTGAGACTCTTTCCTCATAGCTTCCACCACATCTCTTGCATTACCTAGATGCTTTCCAGAGTGAATGTGGCTCAGATGGCCTTCAAGCACCTAATATTCAAAAGAGTTCAAAACTGAACTCATCATCTTCTCCCTAGAACTCTTCCTTCCTGAACTCTCCACCTCTCACTTTGTACCTCCACCCACCCAGCTACCCAAGCCAGGGAGCAAATGACTCTAGATTCCTCCCCACCCCCAATAGTCGTGTCCTGTGTTGGTTCCTTTAGGACTTGTGGACCAATGGCTGGCAGCTGCAGATGTCCCATAAAATCAGGCTACTACTTGCACTTCCTCCTTTCACATTCTGCCCCACCTGGCCTTATCCCTTAATTCCCTCCTCTTAAGTTTGAACCACTTCCTTACCTGGGCTTTGATCTCACATATGCTTTGATGCTGTCTCGTCATTTCTCCTAAACTCCTTTCAGGTTGACCTGCAGAGACATCCTAACCCTTTGTAGTCAGGGAAAGACAATCATAGTTGGCCTTACTGTGGGTTTCATCTCTTTTCTTCCCTTTTCTGGCAACTGCTGCCTCACTTTACCATCTCATCCCTTACGCTGCAGAGACCACTTACCTGGTCTCCTGCCTCTAATGTTTCCACCCCTGATACAGTCTCTCGTCTGCCTTCATTTATCTTTATAAAACACAAATCCTACTAAATCATTTTATTTTCCAGCTTTAGATCTATTCAGATGCCTCAGTTTGACATTTGAAGCCCTTCATCTTCCCTTGATACTTCTGTCCTGTCTCAGATTTTATGTTTTCAGTATGCTGGCAATCTATAGTTCCTGATGAGCTGTGGTCATTTCTCTTTTTATATACTATTAACTCTTTCTGAAATGCCCTGCACTCTTCTCCACACCGTCTTGCCAGAAGCCAGCAACAGCACACACACCCATCAGCACTCCTCCCCGCAGCCTGCTGACACCCTCCCACATGCCCTTCCAGCCTCAACTTTAGTCACTTCTTTTTTTTTTTTTTTTAAAGATTTTATTTGTTTGACAGAGAGAGTGATCATAAATAGGCAGAGAGGCAGGCAGAGAAAAAAGGGGAAGCAAGCTCCTCACTGAGCAGAGAGCTTGATATGGGACTCGATCCCAGGACCCTGAGATCATAACCTGAGCTGAAGGCAGAGGCTTAACCCTCTGGGCCACCCAGGCGCCCCTTGGTCACTTCTTTGATCAGTACCAACCCTAGGGCTGGTTTGGGTGATCATGATATATACCCCTATGTTACCCTAGCTTAGGTTATATATACCCCAGATGATCAAAATCCTATACATTTTTTAAAAAGATGTTATTTACTTATTTGAGGCAGGGAGGGTGGGGGAGGGAGAGAGAATCTCGAACCAACTCCACACCAAATGAGGAACTTGATGCGGGGCTCCATCTCACAACCCTGAGATCATGACCTGAGCTGAAATCAAGAATCTGACACTTAACTGACTGAGACACCCAGAGGCCCCAATCATATACATTTTTTAAAAATCAATTTTTCTCCAGTAGATTGTGAACTTCCTCTGATCTTGCATCTCTAGAGCCTAACACAGCTTTTGGTCTACGTAGGTTTTTCATGCACATTTATTAAGTGAATAACTAAGAAAGTAACCTAATATGATAAACTATATGAGATATATAGCATCTATGTTCCCTCCTTTGACCGGTCTCTTTGTTCTGGGCCATGTGCAAAGAGGGAGAAGTGATCATGCTGGAGAATCTGGAAGGAATTGGAGAAAGCCTTGGATGCACGTTCCGGAAAAGTAGATGTGTGCCCATCTCGTACTGGCGGCAAGAAGTAAAGCAAGATGGCACAACCAAAGATGGCATCTGGACGTTCTACCTGCCTGGCTGCCTGAGGAGGGGGAGGAAAGAGGGTCTCCACAAACTGCTTCTTCAGTGTCTTCTTCTAATTCATTAATTTTCCTCCATTCCCCACTGCTCTAGCCTTAGGTCAGGTCCTTCCAAGGTGGGGCTTTCAGCAAGAGGAGCAGAAGAGTGTCATCCAGGCTCAACCAATACCAAAGTCCTCACTGTCTTTTCCATAGCACTGTTACCAGAAGCCCCCCCAAACCCATGGTATTCAAGAGCGTTTTGCTACATGGTAACATGTTTTTGGCATCTTTAACCATCTCTGTAGTAAAACAATAGTGTTTTACTATTTACTAAACACAACACATTAATCCTTCTTCCATCTGAGGTAACAAGCAGGATTTTATTCCTCTTATGCAAAAGGAGAAAGTGCTTTAGGGGACTATTTTAGATTGACCCAGGCTTATAGAATATATTCTCTTTCTCTCTATTTTTTAAAGATTTTATTTATTTATTTGACAGAGAGATCAAAAGTAGGCAGAGAGGCAGGCAGAGAGAGAGGAGGAAACAGGCTCCCCGTTGAGCAGAGAGCCTGATGTGGGCCTCGATCCCAGGACCCTGAGATCATGACCTGAGTTGAAGGCAGAGGTTTTATTTTATTTATGCATTTATTTTTTAAAGATTTTATTTATTCACTTGACAGAGAGAAACAGCCAGAGAGGGCACACAAGCAGGGGGAGGGGGAGAGGGAGAAGCAGGCTTCCCGCAGAGCAGGGAGCCCAAAGCAGGGCTCGATCCTAGGTCTCCGGGATCATGATCTGAGCCGAAGGGAGTTGCCTAACCAACTGAGCCACACAAGTGCCCCTGAAGACAGAAGCTTTAACCCACTGAACCATTCAGGCGCCCCAGAGTATATTTTCTTGTTGATTATCAAAGTTTTAATTTTTAATGGGAAATGCAAGAATGAATTTCAAATTTTCAAAAAGGTATTTACAGTGAATTTAAGTCTCCCTCTCTTCCTTGGCCCATGGCTACCCAAGTCCCTCCTCAACAGCAACCAGCTTCTTATAAGTCTTTCCAGAGACATCGATGACTTTATGTTTACATGAATATACGTGTGTGTGCCCACAGATCTGTTCTGAATACAAATATGATTTCTCAGCGTGGTATGAACACTCTCTGGACTCTACTTTAAACCGAGGACACAGATTTCCATATCCAATTGCCCTTCCTGGCCTCTATGACACAATGAAGCATAAAGGTTGGGTAAGTGCATTAGACCTCTGTGTATACATCCTGACCACTTCTCCCCCACAGGCCATGGTCACTCTGTTGGTCAATACCTCTGCCACTAGTCAGAGGTAGCCCAATCTGCTGCCTACTTTCAATTTAGCCCAGATGCAAAGAAAGTAGGGCAACCTCTTTGTATTGTCTAAATCAAACATGTTTTTTTCAAATAAAAGGAAAATGTGCCATGGAAAAGTTTAAAAATTGAGGTCTGTCTGAAATACTCAAGCCAAGTAGCAAAGTGATGAAGGTAATAGACATCTGGAACACAGGTGGGAAAAGAAACAAAAATCCACAACAAAAACCATATGCATACAAAGATGGATATACATGGAAAAGATAAGCAAAAATACTAACATTTTCAAACCCCACGATTGTGGAGGGATAGAAATGCTTGGTTTTAATCTCTTTAAAATGCTTGTCTGTTTCTTCTTAGTACGAATTTGATTGCATCCATTTACCCTCCATTTCACTTTATTCACTCAGTTCTTGGTTAGTCCCACCAGCTTAAAGGGCCAGCCTGGATTTGCACATCTTTCCAGAGTGATCATCTCAGACTGGTGATGGGGTTTCCTTCACCCACTTTCTGGGGATTTGCTTCAGACCAGCCAGTCAACTACTAATCATGGATCTCCCACTCTGCATGGGAAGGCTGTTAAAGGGAGGTTCCTGCTCTGCTTGGGTTGATATTACAGAAGAGGTTGGGGCTTGTGACTCTTTCTGTCTTTTTTTTTTTTTTTTTTTAAAGATTTTATTTATTTATTTGACAGAGAGAGATCACAAGTGGGCAGAGAGGCAGGCAGAGGGAGAGGAGGAAGCAGGCTCCCCGCTGTGCAGAGAACCTGATGCGGGCCTTGATCCCAGGACCCTGAGATCATGACCTGAGCTGAAAGCAGAGGCTTTAACCCACTGAGCCACCTAGGTGCCCGCGACTCTTTCTGTCTTTTAACAGGGAAATAGCCAGACTCACAAACAAGGTAGGAAAAAGAAAGGTTCCATGAATGTGATATAGTTTAAGAAGGGTGCTACCAAAAAGCTCCCTGGTTCTCTTGGAGACCTGAAATGAGAGTAAGGTGAGAGACTGAGACAACGTATCTTTTTCCTTGGGAAGTTTCTAAAAATCACTGATTAAAATTTGCCTTATGATTGTTCTCTGAGACTGCTCTGTTTATTCCCATGAATGTCGGCTTTATTCCACTGGTGTCTCTTTTTACAGATTCTTCTCTTTGTATGCACTTTCAACGTTTGGGCCCCAAAGGAGTAAAAACTTTGTGTGAGAGGAAAAGTGAGAGGGAGGGTGCTGAGCTCAAGAGCAGTTTGAAAACAATGGGGAAAGGCTCTTGAGTTGGGCACAGCACCCAGTTCTGCGCGGGAAACCGGCTGAGGGGGAGGAGGCCCTGGAAGCTAGGGGGAGCCTGGAGTAGGAGGCTAGCTCTGCCCACAACTGCCCATGATGCCTCCAGGGAGATTAGAGAGATCAGAGGCTTTCATCTTCTGACCTGAGAAGTGGGAGCTTCTCTCCGGATGCCTTTCAGCAAGTGGACCCATCTTTCAATGTTTATAACCTGGTAGGGACCTAACATAGAGAATATGCTGAATTTTTATAACTCCAAAAGAAGCAGGAAATAACTTTTAAAATCAAGATTTTTCTTTTTTACATGTTTGCTTGAGTTTGTTTTTGTTTTTGAGGGGGTTATTTATTAGAGAGAGAGCACAAGCAGGCAGGGGGAGAGGGAGAAGCGGGCTCCCAGCTGAGCAGAGAGCTGGAGGTGGGGCTTCATTCCAGACCCCTGGGATCAGGACTTAAGGGAAAGAAGCCACTTAACTGACTGAGCCACCTGTTTGCTTGAGCTCTTAGCTACCATTGTTTCCTGGTTTGAAAGCAAACAATGGTAGTGCTGGGAAAAATCAGCATCATTGTTAGAGCATTTTGTAAAAACCATCTTTGACCTCTTTGGTGAGCTGTTAGGCCGTCAGCTGTGGCCCCAGCACAGCCACAGGGAACAGCTGTGTTTGAGGTTCTGGGAAAGGGATAGAACTAACCTTTTATTACCTGCATCCGGAGAGCTAAGCTGTCCAATGCTTCTAGAAAGTAGGCTTAGCATCTCTATGTCCCCCACAGCACTTGGACACAATGTCCACTTCAGTAAGTAAGAACTGAATAAATAGGTCAGAAGATAACTTGAGAAAAAATACAATGAGCATAACCTCCTAAAATGAGCCATTGTTAATTTACACTCAGATTATTACAAAACGTGAATCAAGTATTCACATTTAGTTTTGCTGTGTTGGTTGGCAACCTCCATGGGGAAATCTTCTTCATCATGTTCATTCAGAACGGGTGTCTGAAAGGTAGGATTGTACCCTGGGAGCAAAAGCAATTGCAGCACAAGCAGGACCAGTAAAAGGTTAGGCTGGCTTCCTGTAAGACTTGAGACAATTTTAATACTTAAATACACCCATTCATACAGAGCCCACAACAGACGCCTGTATCCTTCTGCCAAAACACTTCAGATCTGTTAACTTCATTTTTGGTTCTGACAGTATTTCTAAGAGGTAGATAGAGGCAGGGAACAGCTACTAAGAAGCTGTCTCATGGTCATTTGTGTGGGGGCTGATCTTGATAAGCTTAGTTATGCGACTTAATAGAGTATATTATATAGAACTACTAATAGAAATAGCTCTACCAACATTCTTGAGGTACTAGCAATATTCATCTATAAAACATGATTTTACAAAGTATTTTTATACCTATACACTGGCTCTGTGCCTCAGTCTTCTCAACTCTAAAAGAGAAATGATAGGGATGCCTGGGTGGCTCAGTCGGTTAAGCGGCTACCTGGGGCTCATGATTCCAGGGTCCTGGGATTGAGTCCCTTGTCGGGCTGCTTGCTCAGCGGGGAGTCTGCTTCTCCCTCTGCCTGCTCTGCCTGCGTTCCCCCTGCTTGTGCTCTCTCTGACAAATAACATCTTACAAAATAAATAAAACCGAAGTGATAATAATACTGACTTCCACAGGATGACCCCATCAATAAATAGAGGACTCAGGGCTTATGAGAGCAATGGCCATGATCTATCTTACTTTCATCAAAAGTCCTTACTTCAGGTTGAAAATAACCAGAGCATTGCTGAGGTCTTGGCATTTTCCAGACAGTCAATAAGTATTTTTAAGTGGATGCATGAGTGAATGAATGATAAAACACTGGAAAAAGGAGTCTGAGAGACTTCCCTGGATTTTGGGGTTCACAAAAGTATGAATTTCACTGCAATAGACTTTGTTATTCTTTCCCTTTAAAAAACAATTTTGACAATGTTACAGCATTGTTGGGACTAATACTCTACATATTTATACTTTTGCTTTTTATCACTCAAGTTCATTAAGGTGTAAGTTACGACAGTACCAAGAATAATAGTGCCATCTAGTGACACTTCTGATTATTGTATCTAAAATTGTATATGACAAGAGATGCGTGCAATCTGTGATCCTCAGCATTTTTCTGTCCAAGAAAACTTTTTCAAAATTTCAGCATGTGACAGACTTTCACCTCTTCATTCATATTTCCCATATGACATATTTACAAAGCCTATTCATTTTTCAGATTTTTCAGTAGTTTATATTTCAAAGACTTTATCTTTTAAGACTTACCAATTTTGAATGACAACACTGATAACAAAAATTCTTCAGGATAAACAATATTAAATATACACATTGATAATAAGACATCCTGTTTTCAAAAACATTAAAATATTTTTTTAAAAAGTCAACTTACAATCAAGGAAATTCATTATTCAAGTATTTATTCATATATGTATTGCTGAACTTTAAAATTTACTTCTATGCAATCATTTTATTAGAAAAGACAATCCATTAAATGTATAATGTAAATTCATTTTTATAAATATTAATGGATTTCATATATATGATATATAGTATACAGATTTACAAATTAGAAAAAAACTGGTTAGGCTACAGATGTTATTTAATTAGGAAACTATAGGTTTAATGAGAAGCCCTCTAGCTCAAAAAGCTTGGAAGCTAGTCTTGGTTCAGATACCATCTAGTTATATCAAGCTGAGCAAGTCAGGGAACTTCTATAACTCAGTATTCTCAGCTGTAAAATGGGTTCACAATGCCTACCTTATCCAGCTCCCAGAGTTTTGAAACTTCTTTATGATGGTAAGAAACGAATGGTGTTATTTCCAATAATCCTTTTCCTGGGAGGGCAGGTTCTGGAGCTTGACTGGCTGAACTCAAAGTACAGCCGCAATGCCTCCTAGCTGTGTAACCTTGCTAAGTTACTTCTCTGCTCCTCAGTGCTTCATCTGTAGAACAGGTATAATAAAAAATACTCACCTCAAAGGGCGGTCGGGTAATATGCTTAGTACACAGTAAATATTCAGTACAGTTTTAACTATGTGATTAAACTACACATCCCCAGTGTGCTAGCCAAAGACCAATTGTCAACTTAAGATCAGCACTATCTGGTTCTCAAACAAGGGAAAGATACTAGAGTTTTCACCATCACCACTGGTACTTATTGAACACCAGAAAGGAACACGGTCCTAACCCACGTGCCTTGCAGTACTGGATTCCACAACTCTCTTTAGAGATGCTATAGACCAAATAGAATGGGATAGGTCAGGTCAGCATATTAAGAAACAACTGCATTTTTTATAGTCTTGAAAACTTCCCTTCCAATCTTTCAAATCTGCCCTTAAGCAGAACAACAGAGTAAATCAAACTGATGGCAATTGGAATGATGCCCCAGAGACAGCAGCCAGGCAGGGTCTGAGCAGAGGAAAGAGACAGGGAGAGGCTTTTCCCAGCCACCTTCTCTACTATTTCTGGAGTCCAAGCCACCCTTGCCTCTTACCTGGATGACAGCGATAGTCTCTCCTAACTGGAAGCCTTCTTGCTTCTCATCTTGCCCCTTCTTTCTATACACAATGGCAAGGTTAAGTTTCCAAAACCCCAACTCACCTTTCCTCCCTCCCAAAGCCCTTTGATTCCACATCTTAAACTAAGCAGCAAATACCATCCTATGTCCTTGTCCAATGCTCTCCCATGCTCCTGCCTTGTGGAAGGAAACACAGGGACCTCTTCTTGTCATGCAGATCTCTGCTTAATGTCACATCTCAGAGGCCTCTGCCACACTTGCTCCGTTCTTCATCCCACAGTACTTACGTCATATGGCTCACTGATCCTGCCTCTCACCAGAGCATGGGAACTCTAGGAGAGCAGGCAGCAACCTCGTCTGTCCTGCTCCCCAGTTATCCCAACACTGACAACAGTGCCTAGCACAGAACTAGTGGCTGAGCAGTCTTGGGCTGAATGATGATCAAGACTATTATGGTAGGTTTTCCTCTTTCCTTAAACATCTTCGAATTTTTTATTTAAAACTTTAAAAATTCTCCACCGGGTGTGACGCTGCATGGTGACGTGAAGCTTGGACAGGTGCTTTAGCTCTCATTAGAAAAGCAGGAATAACACTTGCCCTACGTACCTCGTGTGCCATGAGGATTTGGTAAGAAAGGTGAATGCTCTCGTGAAGTGCGAGCACCCTAGTACACCATGACAGTGAAACTGATCCCTTGTCTTAAAGATGATGAAAAAAAGCCCAGAAAAATTAAGTGATAATATGTGAGCAGGATTTGCCTACTACACCAAGCTCTAAGGCACAAATATTAAATGATAGGAAAATGCGTTCATTTGAAGCAGATGAAATACCAATACAACTCTTTTAAGAGAGGCAATAGATATTGAACAAGATTGGGAAATTTTTATTTTATTTTTTTCCTTTATTAGGTTTTTCTCTCCTACTTTGCACGTTGTCTGGCCCTGAGGATTTTAAATGAGTCCTGTAACAGCCTCGTCTGTTTTCTAGTCCTCGCTATAGTCTAGTCTATACACCACATGAACTATCTTCACAAATAATCTTGCTTAAAATCGTTTGTCTTCTATTTTTTAATGGGATACTTTTCTGAAATTCTGTTCAAATAATCAATTTCCACAAATTATTTCAAATTTCAATGACTATAAAATTATGTTAGAGTATAATGGAAATGTCTCGACCTTTTAGGCATTTGGGGCTTTTTGCAGGGTTCCGGGACTCTAACTCTGCGGTTAGGTGTCCCAGGTTGGAATCCCACCTCTCACTTACTCTAGTGACTCAATCACTCAACTCTGCAGAGCTCAGTTCCCCCACCTGAAACATAGAGCTAACAAAAATCTATCTCACTAGGTCACTGGGAAGATTCAGTGAAAAAAATCACCTATGTGTGGTGCTTTACATACAGTAAATGTCAGCAGTAATTATGCTTTTCTTCAAAATTTTGCCTCATCTTCTTAGGCTCTAAGATCCATAAAATGTTAAATGTTTTCTCAGATACATCCTATATTTATCATTCAATAGTTTAAACATCTGACTTACTAAAAGCATGAAAAAAAAAGGCAACAGTAGTTTTTACTGCATAATGATGTTAATTTGTACTTAAAAGTTCTGAAGAACACTGTCTCAAATAAGTGAAAATCAGCCTTATTATGAAATCCGAATTATGTGAAGTTGAAAATCTGAAAAAAAAAAACTACCCCCAACTACCACTATTTAATTTTCCATTATATTCCATTTGAGTCAGCATAATCTTTATTTCAAAATAGTGTTTTTATTATATAAAAATGTAAAAATCCAGCAAAACCAGAAATACTGGATATATTTTCCTGGGCTTTCACATTTGTTGATTTTTATTCGCAATCTCTTTTTCAGCACAATTTACAACCTCAACCCCATTTGCAGTTTGATTATACAAGTGCTAAGTGGCAGAAAGGTCTAGAATAAATACATCAAAAAAGAGGCCAAGCTGTGAAACTAAGTTGCATGCAACAGGTCTATGAGGGTGGGGGAAAGTGTCTGGTAAATAAAATGGAGTAAGACAAAGCAATTGGAAGGCTTTAGCTAAAGTTCTTTCAATCATCTTTGTCTTTTGCTCCATGTTTAAGGATGCGTGTGAACTCAATATAATTGAAATTTCCCTTTTTGTCGATAGGCGCTTCTCTGTACAGCTCATCCACTTCCTCGTCTGTAAACCGATCTCCCATGGTTGTCAGCAGCTCTCTCAGGTAATCTTCCTGGATGGTGCCTGGAAGGCAGAAGAGAGAAGGGAGTCCCGAATACTTCCTGGCACTTTAATGGTTCACTTCTACACTAGGTCAGTGTTACAAAATATTTCAAAATATCCCCAATTACAAATGAACAAAATAAATTAGTGTACTAGGGGAACATGTAACTATATCATTATGTTTGCCTATTACTTTTGAGTTCTTTCATTTCAGAATCTTTTAAAAAGATTTTATATATTTGAGATAGAGTGAGCAGGGGAGGGACAGAGGAAGAGGGAGCAAATCTCAATCAGACTGCACCAAGCACGGAGCCCAACACGGGGCTCAATCTCAGGACCCCTAGATCATGACCTGAGCTGAAACGAGAGTCAGATGCTTAACCAACTGACCACCCAGGCGCCCCTAGAGTTCTTTCATTATAAAAGCTCAGTTAATGGACTATAATGATTACAAAATTAATTTGAAGCAAATGTTTTCTAGAGGAGGAAAAAAAACCACTCTGTAGTTCAGAGATATAGAGCAAATGTGCACGAGGGATGGTGCAGTTGTGACAGGTAGAGACCGGAAGCAGGAAGGAGGGTGCAAGGTGTATCTGAGGAAGTGTGCGGGCAGCTGAGAGGGCTAAGACAGATGGAAAAGGGAAATGAGAAGAGTAAAAAACTGGGAATAGCTGCTTTCAATTGGCTTTCAGGAAGTCCAAACCAAATTCAAAGATTAAAACCACAAAGTGGGCAGCTTTATGACCTGTATACCTATAACCTCTCCACTCTTTTTTAATTATCCTATTATTATTATTTTAAAAAAGATTTTATTTATCTATTTGACAGAGAGAAACACAAGCAGGGGGAGTGAGAGAGGGAGAAGCAGGCTTCCCGCTGGGCCAGGAGCCCAACACAGGGCTCGATCCCAGGACTCCGGGATTATGACCAGAGCCGAAGGCAGTTGTTTAACAACTGAGCCATCCAGGCGCCCCTATTCATTTTTTTTTTTTAAGTTACATTTTACTCATCTTTTTCATTTTCTAAAAAGTGTTTCATATAGTCTGAAATGAGGGTGGGCATGAACAAATGAAGAGCACTCACCAGTTGCTTCTTCATCAAAGCAAGCAAAAGCGTTTCTGATGACATCTTCTGGATCTGTGCCATTTAACTTCTCCCCAAACATTGTGAGGAACATGGTGAAATTTATGGGCCCGGGAGCCTCATTCATCATGGCCTCAAGGTATGCGTCGGTTGGATTCTTCCCTGTAAGATTTCACATTTTAACATTTAAGGACAAAGGACTAATTTCAATACATAATTATTTTGCTGTTGTTATGCTCCCCAGCATTTTTTTTTTTTAAGATTTTGTTTATTTGACAGAGAGAAACACAGCCAGAGAGGGAACACAAGCAGGGGGAGTGAGAGAGGGAGAAGGAGTCCTCCTGCCGAACAGGGAGCCCAATGTGGGACTCGATCCCGGGTCTCTGGGATCATGACCTGAGCTGAAGGCAGTCACTTAACCAACTGAGCCACCCAGGTGCCCCACCCCAGCATATTTTTAAGTTACATCATCATCACATGGAACTATTTTTTCAATTAAGTTGCATTAAGAACATTTTTAAAAAACAATTTTTGACAATGTAAAAAATCTTTGATGTATCATTATAAAAATGTATTGTGAGCATAGGTTGAATGTTCTTCATTTACTGATACTTTCTGTAAACTTTCCTTCACTATTTTCATTAAAAACAAGCATCTGGGGTGCCCGGGTGGCTCAGTTGGTTGTGCCATTGCCTACAGCTCAGGTCATGATCCTTAAGTCCCAGGATCGAGTCCCGCGTCGGGCTCCCAGCTCTGCAGGGAGTCTGTTTCTCCCTCTGACCTTCTCCCCTCTTATGCTCTCTCTCAATAAACAAATACAATTAAAAAAAAAAAAAAAAAAAACAAGCATCTGAGGGGCGCCTGGAATGGCTTAGTCAGTTAAGCACCTGCCTCTGGCTCACATCATCATCTCAGGATCCCAGGATCAAGTGCTGCATTAGGCTCCCTGCTGAGTGGAGAGCCTGCTCTGCCTCTCCCCCCCTCACCCCGCTCATGCTCTCTCTCTCAAATAAATAAAATCTTAAAAACAAACACTCCCCCCGCAAACAGGCACCTGCAACCATGAACCAGGTAATTTTACATTTTTGCATCTTGAATGTTAATAATGTTAAAGGTCCTTCAGGGCATTTCAATGCCAGTTGTTTAAAAAATCAAAATATTCGTATTTCCAATTGTGGCACAGTTGCCCATGAATTGGTATGCTTCAAAAATTTTATTTAATCCGGTGATTTAAGCTAAAACTATTAGGTTGGTTTAGAACCGAGAGCTCATTTTGAACGTTATCTATTATTCAGTTGCCAGACATATGAGCAAATGCGATTTACTCAGATGGTGAAACTAGTTTAGTATAGCTCATAGTGGGAAATCTTAATCTCAGTTTCAACTGAGAACACTTTTCCCTGTGGAAGGAGATTCCTCTGACTCTCCCTTTGAAGTCAGGAGAAAGTCCCTAGGACTGGCCAGTCTTGGTGGGAATAACAAAGTGCTCCTCTTTATTCAGGCATCTGTGAGGCTCCCATGGTGTAGGAAAAGCAGCCCTGAACGGTCTCGAATAGTAGTCTGAATCCCAGCTCTGCCACCGACTGTGTGACCTTAGTAAAGGTGGCAGCTGTATAGGGTTTACTTTTTTTTTTTTTTAATCTGTAAAATGGACTGGTTAAAACTTAGTATTTGAAAAGTCCCTTCCAACATTAAGTTTGTAATGACTGTCCAGGAAAAGAACATCTTAAGTGAGATATTCATATCTATGGAAGCATCTGAATATTACACCCAACTAAGTGCTAATGATAGTCAAATCTAGAATTATGCTTCATATGTAGTTTTCATCCTGAGAACTTGAGTGAAATTTAAATGCCAGGTTAGCATATGTCTTACTGTATACTGCCTGTCTCAATCATTACTCCCATTCAACATAACAATACAAAAATTAGCCCAAAATTCATTTCAAGATTCACTGAATAAGTGAAAGGAGCTAAAAAAGATCTATTTTTCTACCTTCAAATGTAATCCAACTCTCCTGCCACAATTTTTTTTAAGATTTTATTTATTTATTTGACAGAGAAAGAGACAGTGAGAGAGGGAATACAAGCAGGTAAGTGGGAGAAGGAGAAGCAGGCTTCCCGCTGAGCGAAGAGCCCAATGCAGAGCTTGATCCCAGCACCCTGGGATGATGACCTTAGCAGAAGGCAGATGTTTAATGACTGAGCCACCCCGGCGCCTCTCCTGCCACAATTTTTTTGGGAAAAAAAAGTCCAAACCAAAGGTGTCAAGAAAACAGGTACCAGAAAGACACAGGAATTTAAAATGAACTGGTTCAGGTTAAGCACCTATGGACCCATGCAGGGCATTTAATATAATATGTCAATTTGAAAGGTAAATAAATACGTATCTTTAAAAGCATGGGTTTCCCAAAATGGAAGACCCCACAGTCAGCCTCTTACTCTACCATCCCTTGTTTATTCAACAAAAACTAAGCATCTACTATGAGCAGGAAACAAGCCTGAGTGTTCAATGTTTTTTTTTTTTTTTAAGATTTTATGTATTTGAGAGACAGAGAATGAGCAGGGGTAGGGAAGAGGGAGAAGCAGGCTCCCCGCTGAGCAAGAAGCCTGATGATGCAGGGCTTGATCCCAGGACCCCAAGATCATGACCTAAGACAAAGGCAGACGCTTAACTGATGCCCAGGCGCCCTGAGTGTTCAATCTTTGTAATACAACTAAATCCTTAAATTTTCCTCCTTCTCTAATGGTAACCCGCCCAAAAGAAGTACACTTAGCTATTCTAAGTGTGAAAAACATTGGGGTCTGACCTACCTCCAAGCCAATAACTTAGTTCAGTATTCTGATTCTACTCTCACTCCAAATAAAGAAAATGTTGCAAAATGTTAACTGGTGCATCCAGGTAAAAATGTATGCATGTTCATCATACTGTTCTTTCAATTTTTTGTAGGTTTTAAAGTTTTCAAAATAATATGTTAGGAAAAAATAAAATATAGGAACAAAACTGTGTTCTGGTACTAAGAGGAAAAGAGTAACAACCTCTCTCTTTGCCCTCTGGCCCCGAACTGCCCTTTTTTGGCTAAGAGTCAAGCACAAGCAGAGGGCCTAACTGTAGGCTCTCCCTGACCTGCACCCCTTCCCCGGCCAGTCTACAGAGAACTCCATTCCCAACTGTAAAAATGCTGCTCACTTGGGGCAGAACATGGAGGAGAACCTTCCCTCTCTTCCTTTTCTTTGAGATCACACCAAAACAACAACAAAATCGTACCAGAAATAATAAATTAACACTCATATAACCAAAATGACAAAGGGGCAGTTTCTGTTTGCTTTAAATCTTTTATCTTTATATTTTCTTTACCTTACTTATGAGACAATTATAAATAAAATCCTCTTATGACTGGCCAACCCCAACATGGCACTTCCCACCCAGGCATCTCTCATTAGGCCTCTGAGATAAGGAGAGAAATATTTACAAAACACACAAAAAATAGTTCATAAAACACTGAGTTATTTTTTGGGGGAGGCGTGCATATTAAGAATATAAAAGCCTACCTAGAGAAGCAAGCATATCATGCAAATCTTCCTTGTCAATGAAACCATCTCTGTTCTGATCAATCATGTTGAAGGCTTCTTTGAACTCCTGAATCTGTGACTGATCAAACATGGCGAACACATTAGATGTTGCGCGCTGGGGGCGCTTCTTGGTGGTCTTGGTCTTTGCTTTTTTGCTTGACATAGTGGCTGTTTAATTCTAGAGTTAAAGAGAAAAAGCATAAAGCAAAAAAGAATGCATAAAACATAAAACAAAAACAAAAAGAACCTGTAACACCCAAAGTTAGTGAGTAAAAATATCTTAATGTAGAATTATTACTTCAAATGTGTAGGAATAAATATATATTTCACCTTTATCTCCAATGTGACAATTAAATGGTTAGAAAAAAGCAGTTATGAAACATTTAAGAAACAGAATAGAAACCATTAAATAGCCTGCCTCCAAATTTCACGAGACTCATTTTTTTAAAGTAGAAATTAACTTAAAAATATATAGCAATAACTAGCCTTAACTGAGTAGCTTACTATGTAGCAAGTACTGATATGAGGATTTGGGGCTTCCCTAAAGAGAAAGACTGTGTTTTTCAAAGCTGGCATTTCACCTTACTTTTTATGAGGATCATCCTATTGGATCCTCCTAACAATCCAATGCAATAGGCACTCTTTTTACTCCATTTTATTATCAGAATTGCATAACCTCTCTGAGCCTGAGTTTTTCAAAACACAGTACGAAAACCAGGGAAGCTAACAAAATCCCTCAGTTTTACAGCAAAACAGCCTCCATTTCAAAGAAAGTGAGACTTAAATGAGACAACATTTTCAAAGGAACTAGTATAGTCACTGTATGGTACAGGTTCAAAAGGCTCTCATCTTGGGCGCCTGGGTGGCTCAGTGGGTTAAAACCTCTGCCTTCGGCTCAGGTCATGATCTCAGGGTCCTGGGATCGAGGCCCGCATCGGGCTCTCTGCTCGGCAAGGAGCCTGCTTCCTCCTCTCTCTCTGCCTACTTGTGATCTCTCTCTCTGTCAAATAAATAAATAAAACCTTAAAAAAAAAAAAAAGCTCTGATCTTGAAAAAATAATCAAAACCTACTTTTTTTTTTTTTTAAAGTAATCTCTACACTTGACATGGGGCTTGAACTCACATGGTGCTTGAACTCAGGACCCCAAGATTGAGTCACATGCTCTACCAACCGAGTCAGCCAGGCACCCAAACCCACTCTTGAATCTTGCATCCCTTCAGCTTCATCCTCATTTCCCCTTGCCTTTAACAAAACTTTTAAAATACCAGTCTGATACTCAACTGTCTCCATTTTCTCATCTTTCCAATCACTCCTCAATTCTCTATAATATGGCACTGATGGTAGCCTCCAATGCTCTGCTGAAAGCCATCAATAATTCAGATGTCAAATAGGAGGTGCCTGAGTGGCTCAAGTCAGTTAAGCGTCCTTTTGATCTCAGCTCAGATCTTGATCTCAGGGTTGTGAGTTCAAGCCCCATGATGGGCTCCACACTGGGCATGAAGCCTACTTAAAAAAAAAAAAAAGTAAATGTCAAAAAGAATGAACACATTTCATTCCATTTTTTAAAAAAGATTTTATTTCTTTATTTGACAGAGAGAGATATAGCAAGAAAGGGAACACAAACAGGGGGAGTGGGAGAGGGAGAAGCAGGCCTCCCGCTGAGGGAGCCTGATGAGGGGCTCGATCCCAGGACCCTGGGAAAATGGCCTGAGCTGAAGGCAGACGCTTAACAACCGAGCCACCCATGCGCCCCTCATTCCATTTTTTTTTGCAGTTTTAAATAAACACAATGCAAAAATACTATCAGCTTTGGAATTATAAAGTCCTAAGTTCAAATCTCAGCTCCACCATTACTAGCTTACATATAACCTTGGAAAAACCCAGAGAGACCAGAGCAATTCTTTCATCCAATGTCTTCACAACTGCCCTATGAGATAGGCATTATTTAGGTTAAAATATAAAATCAATGGCCCTATATAGTAAACAATTTTGCAAAGAGAGGCTTGGTCTTTGTTCTCTGCTTCTAGGAGTTAATCTCTAAGTCTATGGAATGTTCTGCCTATATCCGGGGTCTTGGGTCACATCAGACAATCTAACAATGCAATTTATTGTGGGGGTTATGGGTCATGTGTTACCAGTTTGACCTCCCAAGGGGCTAGGACTGAAGTCAGCCACAGAGTAGCTAACACCATCTATGTGATGGGGCCCCAGTAAAAACTATGGCTATCAAGAATCAAGTGAGCTTTCCTAGTTAACAATACTCCATGAATACTGTCACATCTTGTTGCCAGGAGGCATACTGTCACATCTTGTTGCCAGGAGGAGTCAACACCGTCCATAGAAGAGGACAACTGGAGCTCTGCATCTGGAACCCTCTGGACTCTGCACACACTTCTCTTTCCTTGGCTGATTTTAATCTGAATCCTTTTGCTGCAATAAACTATAACTGAGGATATATATACAGCTTTCAATGAGTTGTGAATCCTAGCAAAATTATTGAACCTAAGGGTTGTCCTGAGGGTCCAAACTTGCGACTAATATCAGAAATGAGGGTCATCAAGGGGACTGTTGTTTAACTGCAGCCCCACAGTATGAAAGCAGATAACTAGCTGGGGCAGTGGCTGACCAAGGGAATTTTGGACTTTGGTCTCTAGGATTTTAACTCATGATTTTTCTTTTTTTTTTTTTAAGTAAACTCTACAACCCTACTTGGGGCTAGAACTCACAACCCCGAGATCAAGAGTTGCATGCTCTATCAAATGAGCCAGCCAGGCACCCCTAGTCTTGGGCTTTTAATCTACACTCTTCACTTCTCTTTCTTCAACTCAAAAAAATACCACCCCCAACCCCAATCCTGACCCTGGGTATTCTGAAGCTTGGCTTAGTGGTGCAGGTTTGAAGTACACCACCCTTTGAGTTTACTCTAATATTCCAACACCTTCTCTTCCCCATATAAATGTTAATTTTCTCCTCTGTCCTATAATATAGTTTATTTAAGTTTAGTTATATTGAATCAGAGACAGTAAGTGATCCATTAGCACTTGTCCATGCTTTTTGTGTGCTAAAAATCCTGATTCTATTTGAAGACATAATACGTACAAAAGACAGTAAATCTGAAGGCAAGAATTAGTTCTCTCCAGATTTTATGTTTGTAATAGAGTCATTTAAAAAAAACCTCCCAGAGTAAAAATTTTTTTTAAAGATTTTATTTATTTGAGAGAGAGAGAAAAATTGAGAGACAGAATGAGAGAGGAGAAGGTCAGAGGGAGAAGCAGACTCCCCATGGAGCGGACAGCCCAACGCAGAACTTGATCCCAGGACTCCAGGATAATGACCTGAGCCGAAGGCAGTCACTTAACCAACTGAGCCACCCAGGCAACCCTAAATTTTTATTTTTAAAAAAGCATCAGTCAGTTGTCATGCTAACCCTACAGCTACCTCAAAAGTCTACTGTATTTAAACATTTCTGAAGCTTGGCTGGAGTTCTCCAAGAAGCTAATGCCAAGATGCGATTAAACATGTAAACATTTTCATTAGGGACAATGCCTGTGAGAGAACAGGGAGGTAACCAATAAGGCCAGAAATGCCACTAGATGGTAAGACAAGTCTGACCCCAAGAGTGAAGGCAACAGGGAAGGATGGTAACAATCAAGGGCAACTCATAAATGGCTCTAATTAAACAGGTTACAGAACAAGTAATAAGCTCAATGTAGTAACACCCTAATTTCTTCTAAAAAAGTTTTTTTTCTCTGTATTTCACTTTAAAACCATACATGTTTATATACACATATGGTACCTATACACTACACATATACACACATAAAATATCAACTGAAAAGTGAGATAAAGTTGTAGCAAAACAATTAATCTGAGAAGAACTCTACTCCAAAAAGAAACTACCATCATTTTCCTCCCTTCCATCTGAGATAAGCATCTTGGCTTTCTCTACTTTCTCACTTCCCACTCACTTTCAACCCATCACAATCTGGCTTTTCCCCCTCTACTGAATGGCTTTCAAACTGCCAAATCCAGTCTAACTCCTTAGATCACTCTGTATTTGGCATCATTTTATCCCTCTTCTCTTTGGAGCCTCAACAACTCTTGGCCTTGGTGAACTTAAGTAACGTCCCAAATGGAAAAGTGCAAGTTCCGAATCTTGAAGACATCCACTCTAATAAGGGAGACTCCTTTAAAAAACAAAAAGCAAAAAACAAAACAAAAAAACCCCACACATTTTATTTATTTCAAGAGAGAGAGAGCACAAGCAGGAGCGAGAAGCAGAGGGAGAGGGAGAAGCAGACTCCCTCATGAGCAGGGAGCCGGACACGGGGCTTGATCCCAGGACTCCAGAATCATGATCTGAGCTGAAGGCAGACACTTAAATGACTGAGCCATCCAAATGCCCCACAAGGGAGACTCCTAGGGATATTGGAAAGGATGGTTTATGTAAAATGCTAAATTTGACTTGATACCAATTTACTCTTCTCTCAGTTCTATTTCCATGACTGGTCCTCTTCCATTTCTTGTTAGGCTTTTATCTTCTCCACTCACCTAAATAGTCATGTTTCCCAATATGCTAGCGGTCTATGGCTTATTAAAATTCTTTCCATTCTGCTTTCCTTGGATGATCTCATCAACTCTCACTGGTCTGACAACACTGATGACTACCAAGTCTGCATCTCCAGGACTAACCTTTCCCTTGGGCTTCACACTCTAATACCTAATTGCTTGTGAAAGGCACCCACTTGAACATCTCACAGACACTCATAATCAATGTGTGAAATGAAATGAAAACTGAATTCATTATCTTCCCATTTCTAAATTTTCTTAGCTTTCTGTCTTCTCTCGTTTAATGACACCATCATTTATTTACCTATTCACCAAGCCAGAAACCTAGAGTCATTCCCAACTCATCCCTCTCCCTGGTGAATCAAGCCCTGCCTCTTGAATATTTCTCAGACTTGCTCATCTTCCTCATTCCTCTCCAACCACCCTAAACTGGGCCTTCATTATTTTTTTTTTTCTTTTTAAAAATTTTTATTTATTTATTTGATAGAACGAGACTGAGGGAGAGAGAGAGCACAAGCAGCGGGAGCAGCAGGTAGAGGGAGAAGTAGACTCCCTGCCCATCAGGAAGCCCAATGCAGGGCTCCACTCCAGGACGCCAGGAGGATCAGGACCTGAGCGGAAGGAGGATGCTTAACTGACTGAGCCACTCAGGTGCTCACGCCTTCATCATTTCTGTGTAGAATATTTCCATAGCCAACTAACACATCTTCGTACTTTTTCATCCCTCTAAACTGCCCTTTACATTCCAGCCAGTGGTGTCTAACATATGAATATGACCTTACTTTTCCCTTAAAAATCTTTGGCTCTCCACCGCATATAGTAGAAAGTGTAAGTTCTTAAGCATGGTATACGAGGTCCTCCTTTCCATTCACTAGAATAACCTTTCCAGCCTTATCTCTAGCTATTCTTTGTACTTTTCCTTCAGGAGCACCAAACTGCTTGTTATGTGTCCATGGCACCATGCAGTTTTTTTACCTTATGTACTTTTGTTCTTGCTATTTTTCCAACCCCAAAATGCTTTAAGACCAGAGAGAAAATTAAAGGTTTATACAACTTATAGGTTCGTTCACGTGCTAGGCACATTATGTGCAGTAAACTTAACATACCTGCTTTACAAATATGAAGAAACTGAAGATCAAAGATATTAAAGAACTTTCCCAAGGTCACCTGTTGACAGAGCTGGGATCCAAACCCCATTTAGTAAAGGTTATTTCTACCTTTATATTTTTCACTTTGTACTAAATGTTCGGTCATTTTACCACAAATTTTTTTTCAAGATTTATTTATTTGACAGAGAGAAACACAGCTAGAGAGGGAACACAAGCAGGGGGAGTGAGAGAGGGAGAAGCAGGCTTCACGCTGAGCAGGGAGCCCAATATGGGGCTCGATCCTGGGACTCCGGGATCATGACCTGAGCCGAAGGTAGATGCTTGACAATTGAGCCACTCAGGCACCCCATACCACAAATTTTTTAAAAAAACTTTCGAAACTACCAATGTAATCGAACACTGACCTTTTTTAAAAAATATTTTATTTACTTATTTGAGAGAGAGAGGGAGTACGTACAAGAGAGTACAGCGAGGGGGAGAGGGAGAGAGAACCTCAAGCACACTCCCTGCTGAGCAGGGAGCCCCATGTGGGGCTTGATCTCACAACCCTGAGATCATGACCTGAGCTGAAATCAAGATGTGAACACCTAAGTCATCCAGGTCTCCCTCCACCGCAATGATTTCGGAGCAATGACTTTCCTTAGATTCAAACTGAGTTTTCAAATAAATTCTGACTATACTGGGGAAACCAACATACAGAATAGAACTGCACAGCGGAATGGATTGTGTAATCTAGGTTTATTTAAGTGGTAATATATCCTATCAGTCATGGACTTGGTTTGACACCATAAAGGCTTGAAACCTTTACCTTGGCCTGTCAAATTAATGTTTAACCTATACATGTTAAAGAGAAAACAATAATCAAACCCTACCCTTAAACTATAATTACAGAAAAAATCCATATAAACCAGCATATAATGTAATCAAGAACTCTCAACAGCAGTAAAAACTTCTCATTTCCTCTTCAAAATTTTTATTTCATTATTTTATTTCATTATTTTTGTAAATTTCTCATATAGAGTGAACTAAAGGTTATATGTACTGTTCACAGAGCTTACAAGAAGGGCAGGGATATAGGAATACTGGTATATGTGGTTGTGGTAACAACATATTTAGATAATAATCTACATGTCTACAAAACACCTGCAATACTGATGTATAAATCAAAACATGGGCACGAAAATCACTAATAAGCAGAAATTGCTTGTGAACTTCATCCAGCCTATATGACTTTATTGGCTTTTATGGGGCATATTCTGGCAGCTGCCTAGGACATCGACATTCCTTTGAGGCTTCTTCCTTTAAGTGTCTTAAGTCAGTTGGTTGTCACCATATGGCAAGTAAACATGTGTCTCACAGCAGTTAACCTTCTGGCCTCAATCTTGGTTGAACATTAGAATCATCTTGGACGTTTAAAAAAATTGATGCCTAGGTCATAGTCTGGTCTAACTGAAACTGAATGATAATGGGTGGGGCCCAGTGGCTTCTATTTTTAAAACTGCATTAGGCAGTCCATGCAGGAAGGTTGAGAACCAAAATTAACCATTTAGAAGGCACTATTCATGTACCAAGTTCCCTTCAGTTTTTAAAATTTGGTCATTATGGTTTTTTTCTCTTTTCTTTTTTTTAAAGATTTTTATTTATTTATTTGTGGGACAGAGAGAGAGAGAGAGAGAGAGAGAGAGAGAGATATCACAAGTAGACAGAGAGGTAGGCAGAGAGAGGGGAGGAAGCAGGTTCCCTGCAGAGCAGACAGCCTGATGCGGGCCTTGATCCCAGGACCCTGAGATCATGACCTGAGCTGAAGGCAGAGGCTTTAACCCACTGAGCCACCCAGGCGCCCTGGTCATTATGCTTTAATGGAGATACTAGTGACCTGGACACTAATGCCAGTTCTGTCATTCACAAGTTACATGACCTTGGGTCATTTTAGCTTTCCAGAGCCTCACTGTCCTCATCTATCAAATAAAAGTAAATCAGAAGTCACAAACTGCAGCTCCCAAACTATATGTGGTCTCCTAGGGATAAACTTTTAAAATGCCTTTTTAAGTAATTGAATTAGTTTTGCCAACATTTTAAAAAGCTAAATAGTTAACTTTAATAAAAACCAATTTCAGACATCTTGAAAAACTGTACGATAAGGAGTCACTACATGAGCATTCCCAAGTTCCTGTAAATAACGAGTATTCAGTGAGCAATTCCCACTACTCCCTAGAGCTTCCTGTCAGCTGGAACTTGTTTATGTGACTGAGAGCCTCTGAGAACTTGTTCCTTGGCCTCTGAGAACATCTGAACTTGTTCCTTGGCTATGGTGGTAGCCCAACTCCAAGATGGCCCTCAATATTTCTCTTGCCCTTGTGCAATCCCATCCAACAGTGAAAAGGGTTGACCTGTGTAGGGAGGTAAAATAATTTTCCTTCTATCCTTCTGAGTTCTTGACTGACACCTCTGTAATTATTCACAAGAGAAAAACTGAAGTTCACTAACATGTATATAGGGGAGATACCCAAGGAAAAGCCAACTCAGAAAGGTAACTTAGAACTTAAATATCATCTCCAGCTAAAGACAAAGAAGGAAGGTATGTGTGAGGGGAAGAGGCTAGTTACGGAAGTTGCACAGTAAACAGGGTAAGTCTTGTCACGTAGACTAAAGTCAGGGCTTTCTCCACTGATAAGAGTCTAAAGTTGTCTCCAGAGGGTAATCTTTGTTCTTGGAGGGGCGGAAGGACACCTTTGTAAATTTATGTCCTGCTTTTAGGCAAATAGGAGGACAGAGAGCTTTTCTCATGTCTGCTTCTTCAACTGCCTTCAATTCAAAACTATCTTTATGCCAAAGTAGCTTATTTTGGAGTGGCATATTCTGCTCCTCTTCATAACCAATAGGATATTGCAAAAATGATGTGTGTGACCTTGTAATAGATCTTCTGCCTTGCTCTTCCTTAAACCACTCAATCTGGGGCAAGCCAGCACCAGGACATGAGGGCCCTACGCAGCCCTTTAGAAAGGTCTATGTGGTGGGGAACTGAGGCCCCCTGCCAAGAGTCAACATCAACTTGCCAGCCATGTGAGTCAGCCATCTTGGAGGCTGATCTTCCTTCAAATGATCCCAAATGCAGCTGATACCTGGACTACAACCCCATGAGACTCAAAATTACTAGCTAAGCTGCCTTGGAATTCCAGACTCTCAGAAACTGTTTACTGTTTTTTTTAAGGTGCTAAATTTGGGGTAATTGGTTATATCATACTAGAAAACTAGTAAAGCCACTGTGTTTCCTTGCCTCTTTAATATTAAAATAGGACAATGATTTATTTGAGAATTATGGCCACAGTCAAGTTTGTATTAGATAGGGAATTTTGATTCCGGGTTAGAAAATTTTAATTCCTTCTATTCAATTTCTCCAAGTTCTGTGGGCTCTTTAAAAATTTTTTTATTATTTTTAATAATTTTATATAATATATAATATTTTAATAACTTTATATCTTTTAAAAATATATATTATTTTATATTTATCTATATAAAGATATAAAAATATTTTATTATTTTATTTTTAAAAGTAATCTCTACACCCAAAGTGGGGCTTGAACCTACAATCCTGAGATCAAGATTTGCATGCTCTACCAACTGAGCCAACCAGGCACCCCTCATTTTTGCCACTTAAGAAAATATTTTTCTTGTAATTTATAACCATTCCGTCTAGGTTTTTAAATGTTAGCCCACAGTTACTCATACTATTTAATTATTCTGTAAAAAGTTTATTTATTTACTTTTAAGTAATCTCTATGCCCAGTGTGGGGCTCAAACTCACCATCTCCTGAGATCAAGAGCAGCATGCTCTGACTGAGCCAGCCAGGTGCCCCTTCTGTGGGTGCCTCTTTGAACTGCAACAGTCACCATTTCCTTACCAATCCCATCAACACTATCCTATTCTTCTGCTTCCTAATTGGAGTTTCTTCCAAAGCTCTATCCTTGAACTATTGTGCTTTTCTCAGGTACTGGTGGAAAAACCAGGAGCATAAAGCTAGCTCTCAAAAATGAGGTATTTGGGGAGGGGAGAGGAGCTGGTTTTGTGAGCAAAGGCGGATGAAGAGTTCGAGTTTTAGCCAAGCTCCAACAGAATGGTAGGGCAGGAGGCTTAGGGGGTCCCCGTTAGCAAGGCCAATTTGTAAGCAGAGGCACAAGGTGAGGCCCAGCCGGAAATGAATGCAAAGAAGCAGAGAGCAGTTCTGCTAAAAGTTAAGGTCATTTCCGATTTAATTCTCGTGCTCACCATGGTCTGTCAGAACCTTTAGAAATTTCTCATGGATTCCCATGGTCATTACTGTACTCAAGACTAATATTAGTGCTAATTAGGAGGATCAAATGACTGGATATATGAGCAACAGTGTGAAAACAGCAATCATAAGGAGAATTAAGTATATAATCAAGCCAGAACAGTTCACAAAATTAACCTCATATACTTAATGACATATCATTGTTTTTATACTGCATATTTAGGCCAGTATGTAATCAGTTCTATCAATTATTGTAATCTATTATTTCTTTTACAGAGCCAAACACAATTTTTACAGCTTTCCTCTTATACCAGCTAAGCTTTCCCCATAGCATATATATTTTAATATTTACCACACACATTATAATGCTGTCATTTTTTAATTATGGGTTTTATGATCATCCCAGTTGGCAGTAAATTTTCCATACCCTGAATTCCCACATATCATTGTTTTACTGCAGTGAAATTTATATATGGTGAAATGTACAGATCTTAAAAATGAGTTTTTATAAATGTGAACACTCATGTAACCACCATCCCAATCAAGTTACAAAAGTTAACATCACTCCAGGAAGTTCCTTCCAAGTCAATAACCCTCTCCCATAGGCAACCATTGCTCAGATTTCTATAAATCAGAAATTTATTAAATTAACTATAAATTAGTTTTGTCTGTCTTTGACATTCTTATAAATGGAATTATACAATGTGTATTCTATATGCCTGACTCCTTTCACTCAATATTTTTTTTTTTTATGATTTTTATTTATTTGACAGAGAGAAACACAGCCAGAGAGGGAACACAAGCAAGGGGGAATGAGAGAGGGAGAAGCAGGCCTCCCGCCGAGCAAGGAGCCCGATGTGGGGCTCGATGTGGGGCTTGATCCCGGGTCTCCGGGATCATGACCTGAGCCGAAGGCAGTTGCTTAACCAACTGAGCCACCCAGGTGCCCCTACTCAATGTATTTTTGAGATGCATTTATCTTTTGCATTTACCAGTGGTTTATTCTTTTTTTACCGCTCAGTAATATTCTCTTGCCATGTACATTTTTTGGCATTTAGGCTTTTTACCTTGGATCATATGGTAGAGTGCCTTACACTCAGTAGGTTGCTCCATTAGTAAAGCAAATACATACATATGTCTCCTTCATACACAAACAGAATTACACATACATATATAAGGTAGATCCTGTATCTGACTCCCAAAATAAATCTTTTCTCTGTGGTCTACCCGTGGTTCAGCATCAACTCTACTGTACTCTTTCCCAAAAGATCCTCAACAAAGCTTATCAGCTAACCCCTGTTCCATATCTGGAAGAAACAATGCTGATAATAGACAATAATTGAGTGCTAACTATGTGCTAGCACTTGGTCTAAGCATTTCACATATATTAAATACTTAATCCTCAGAATTAATGATATAGGTGCTGTTGTCTCCATTTCTCAGATGACAAAATTAGGGCAAAGAGAATAAACAATTTGCCTACAGCCACACAGCTAAAAAGTCATAGAGTTTAAATTATATCTGCACACAGGAAGTCTAGCTCCAGAGCTTGTACCACTGGCCCCTAATATCCTATATATATATAGAAAGCTGAAATTCTCTATCATGAAAACATGGATAGCTAGTTGGGGGTACCAAGCAATGTCACCACACAGCTAAAACGCAGAATAGGAAGATACCAATGCTGCTGCCAATGAGAATCATCCCCAGATACCTCATGTTTTTGAATCCTAGAAAAGAGGGACAACCACCTCTATTTATAGGCTCTTTTCTTTCCTAATACCACAATATTCGCCTAGGGATCTATCCTTCAGAAGTTTCAGTTCATCCTGTCCAAATTCAATCTCATTAAAGCATAAATGAATTTCAAGCCAGCCATTATAAAAGTTGTTTCATTCAACAGAGCCTGAACAAACAAAAAGCTGTTCACTTAGTTACAAGGTCCAGAGGGGTCCACCTAATGCTCACAGAGAACATGGATGGCACATGTGAATCCTTCAAGTGACCTTGGGCAAATTATCTCACTTCTCTGGGTTTCAGTTACCTCAATTATAAAATGAAAGACAATCTATAAAACAAGTAATCTATCTCTCAAGATAATCTATAAAGTTCTTCTGAATTCATTTTAAAAATGCTATGATTTTTCTCTTACCAAAATACCATTCTAAATCTACCTTAAACAAAGGCTGCCAAACTAATCCTTTAAACACCCGCTGTGTTCATATTACTCCCTTTCTAAAGAATCCAAAATGACTGCCTTATGCCTCTTACATAATCTTTTCTTTCTCGGTCAAGTTTTCAAGACATCAGTAAAAACGCCTCACTCATTCACCTACCTACCCTTATATCCAGCTAGTATTCATTATAGTTCTTGCTCCATTCAAGCTGGTCTCCCCACTGTCTTCTCACACAGCACAATTTCCACCTTTTCGGCTTTTAGTCTTGTTACCTCCTACCAAAGATGCTGCCAGAAATAACTTAAGTTATACCTCCTAGGGCTCAATCCAAGGTCTTCAATGAGGTCACGATTCTTTCCCCAGGAAATCTTTGACTTTTGTTATTCGTCCTTTATTCAGTCAACTAACTCTTTACAAGATGCAAGACACAGTGAGAGTTACAACTCCTACGGAAATCATTTTTAACCTGTACCAACCATGCACTCCAGTACAGGTGTATTCAGTCAACTAAATCTTTACAAGATGCAAGACACAGTGAGAGTTACAACTCCTACGGAAATCATTTTTAACCTGTACCAACCATGCACTCCAGTACAGGTGCTCTAACAGTTTCCCCCGACACTCCATCTAAGGCAAGAAGCGTGCACCGGGAGACTCCTACCCACCAAAGCACCTAGCACCGTGGGGGTGGTGGTGGGGGACACACAGCAAGGGCTCAATACCTTAATCGGCCGACTAGGCCCGCGAGGACAAGGCGCCGGCACCTGGGCCTCCGGGCGGTCGGAGGCACCAGGTGGGTGAAGTCAGCGGGGTGACGCAGGGCCGGTCTACCAGTTGCTGGGGACCCAGCCACCTCCTCCAATAGGGCGTCTCCCCAGCCCGGCTTCATCCGCCCTGACGCTGCCCGGCCTCTCAACTTCCAGGCCCAGACCCGGCAGCTGCCAGGACCTCCTGGCCCACCGTCCCCGCCCAACCTGACAGGTCCCGCAGCCCCCGGACCCCCACGCCCCGGTCCCCTGGGGCGGAGTGCGGCCGCAAGCGCGAGGCCGGAAGGGAGGCGGACAGGCGCTGCCCGAGGGGTGTCGCGCGCGGGGGCGAGTGCCACTCACCGCCGCCAGACACCAGAACCCGGGCTGCCCTGCGTGAGACGAGGAGCGACGCCGACGACGGCTGGGCTGTGGCGCGACTGTGGCGGCGGCCGGCACTTCCTGCCTGGAGAGGTGGACCGGAAAGCGCACCGGAAGGAGCGGCTGGATCCAACTCCGGACGGGGGGATGCGAGTGGGGTTCTCGCTCAAGATCGAACGAAGCCCACCGCGGAGCCGGGCTAGGGCCGGCGAACACAGCCTGGCCTTTAGTAGTCTTCTGTGGCCCGTGGGATCTGCTGCTGCATCCCCCACTGCATGCGGCGGTAGTCCCGCGGCCCGCCCTCCTCCCCCGCCCGCCGCGGCGGGTTCTCGCGGCCCTTCCGCATTCCTCGGCCTCGGGGCGCCGCAACGCGCCTGGAATTTGACCCGGTGGGGCAGGGCGGGGCGCGCTGCGATCCCCTAGGGTTTGGGGGGCTCGCGGGGGCGAGAATCCGCCCACCCTCTCCTCGAGTTAGCATGGGGAAGTAAAGCTCGCGTATTTCCCTTTGAACTCGAGGTAAAACAAGTAATTGTTTAAGGTGCATCTCACGTAATACTGCGAAAGGTAAGAGGGCGGCGGCCGGGCGGACCCTGCAGGCTTGAAAACCCTTTCTTCTTCAGGTGAGCTCCAGCCGGAGTTGTATCCTTTACCCTTACATTTTAAGGTTTACAGCCTTACAGACCACGGCCATCCTATGACCGATTCACTCCCCTTCGAACCACAAGAAAAGTTTTATTCAAAATCTTTGCCTTCCATTGGGTCGGTAGATGACAGAATTGAATACACACAAGCGCTCACACATTATAAAATGTTCTTCGTCAAAACAGGAAACCACGAAGCTACATTATTCAAGGTTTGTTCTACATAGTGTTTATGTGCCCATAACCTTCAGTTCCCTCACTTGGAATAATATAGATGAATAGCACTATTTCTGGGTAATGGAGGGTGAATCAACTTAATACCAAACCTTTACTGAGCACTTGAGATTGAAAGTGTGTCAGATGTTGGGGAGAGGACTAAAAATGTCTTTTATATTCTAGAAGTCTTTGATCAGAAACTCCTAGAGAGTAGGAACCATGTGTTCAGTATTCTATAGTAGTTCTTGAACTGCAGCACTGTAAACAAAACCTGGAGGGCTTTGTAAAAGATTCTTGAGCCCCAACCCCAGATATTCAGATTCAGTAGGTAGAGGGTGGGGCGTTAATTTGCATTTCTAATAAGCACCCTGGGGTTGCTGATGCTGTGGCCCTCATCTGAGTAACTGTCCAAAGTCCATATCATTACAGATTGCATTTTTCTCCAAATTTGAAAAGCAATTTCTGAAGTCACACCTGGTTCTAAAATATTTACTCTTGCCCTTGGCTGCAGTCTGCTCTTTGGTCCAATAGTATAATTTTTTCATTCCACTCAAAATCAAAAGATTTTGGCTTCCTTAGCTCTGTCATAGAGGTCTTCAAGAGGTCTATTACTAGGGCGCCTGGGTAGCTCAGTTGGTTGAGCAACTGCCTTCGGCTCAGGTCATGATCCCGGAGACACCGGATCAAACCCCACATCGGGTTCAGCGGGAGGCCTTCTTCTCCCCGTCACTCCCTCTGCTTGTGTTCCCTCTCTCGCTGAGTTTCTGTCAAATAAATAAATAAAATCTTAAAAAAAAAAAGAGGTCTATTACTATCCCATAAACTCTCACCTTGGCCACCTTAATTGAGCTCATAGCTGAGGGATCCTGAGTGTACTTTGATCTCCGTATTTGTTTATAGAACTGTGCTTTTCAATACAAATGTCATTAACAACATGTGCCTGTTTAAATTCAAATTAGATATTCTGTTCCTTAGCCAAGTAACTGGTGAAATTCACTTAATTAATTCTGGCCCCATATTGCTCTTAGTCACAAAAAGTATTAGTTTATGTAGATTATGTTCCTATTATGAAGCAATAGTATTACTTCCATTTTACAGTGAATAGGGGTCCAGGGAATTTAAATAATTTATTTAAGGTTATGAAGCCATGTAGCAAAAATGGGATTAAAATGCAGATTGGCTTGATCCCTAAACCTAGGCACTGTCCACCATTTCATACTGCACTGTGGATCCTACATTCAAAACTACGTAGGGGCACTTTTGGGTGGCTCAGTCAGTTAACCATTTGCTTTTGGCTCAGGTTGTGATCCCAGGGTCTTGGGATTGAGCCCTGCCTTGTGCTCCCTGCTTAGCAGGGAGCTAAGGAGCTCCCTGTTCTCCTTCTCCCTCTGTCTCTCCCCTGCTTGTGTTCTCCCTCTCTCAGATAATGAAGTATTAAAAAAAAAAAAAAAAAAAAAAACCTACCTCTACCTAATAGATCTAGCAAAGATGACCAGTGACTTGTCAAATCTAGTAGCCCCATTTAAACTTTACTATATACTGTTTTTCTATGATTTAACACTGCTGACTAACCTCACTCTTCAAACTATTCACTTAATTTCCACAATATTGTTTTTGTGGCTCCACCTCTTCAAGCCCTTTTATCATATTCTATCTAATCCTCCTTACAACTTTTCTGCACATCCCTATCAAGGTGTTTTACACCTCTTGTCCTTTCCTTCTTCATACTTTATAGGAAATGACTGCCTTTCCTTTTCAGAATATGATTTTACTAGTCTCATATAGTTTGGCTTTCCTCCCATTTCCCCCCAATAGCACTCATCAATTCCTGCTCGAGTCATAGGCTCCTTGGACCAAGTAAAATTTGGACCCTGGGGTCCAGTGATAATATAATCATAAGCAGGTGGATAAGGATGCTATTCTAGTAGGTTGGTTTCATGAAAACTTTTGAAATGTAGGACTTTCTTCATGGAGACTGTTTTTTTAGTCAAATCCATGTTGGAGTTAGATGCTTTAGTTTTTTGATGGCAATTATCTTTGCTTAAGTAAAACCCAGTTACTGTGTAGAGAATGCTATTACCATATTAGGAGACTTATTTCATGCATGGGAGACCATTTACCAATCCTAGTGGAAGATGACTGAGCAGTTATTTGAAATGAAGGAGATACTGCAAGAGCACATTTTAGTAGATGAGACCACATTGTTTCTATATTGGAAATATTATTTGGAAATTTGTTAAAAACAGAAGTGACCATGTTTTCAGTTGAACTGGAAATTCAGTTCAACAAACAAGATTTTAGCATCATGGCTATGAACCTAGGAAGAGTATTTTGCTTAACCCACTTAATGAAATTCAGAAACACATAAAAGCCAACGAGTTAAGGGAGGTGCTAAGATTCTAATCTTGAAGGGGGTAGAAGCAGTCTTGTTCCTAGTCTATACTGTACTCTATAAAGCTGGCTGCACCAGACTAAAGGATCTAGCTCACCTATCCTGTTGAGTGCAAAGGTATGCTGCCTTGAAGGCGTTCAGTAATTGTTTATTGAATGAGGTAATGGCTTTGTCCAAAGATACTCTTGTTAATAGTAGCATAAAACAAAGTTATTAGAGTAATTGTCAATTACTCATCTTTGTAGGCCATCAGTTCTTTTCAACCAACTTTTTCTGTCAACATTTCAAGGTCTTTTTTAAATTCAGGAATATTTGAAAGTTAAATTTTTGAAGCCTAAAGCAAATGAAACTCTACCACTTCCTGATTAACTCTGAAACAGTCCTGCATTTCTGCAAATAGCAGAAGTTATTTTTAGGACTGAAATAATGATCTCACTTTCCCAGGCATGTAGCTTCAGCTGTTTTGATTGTGGGCAGGTCAGGAATGTCCAAAATTCATACATGGCCTTATGGTGAATCTCTGCATAAACAAACATGGTATTTCAAGAGGGACTGTTGTATTAAAAAAGGAACTACATGCAATAAAAAAATACTGGATTGTATTTCCAACATTCTGAAATATAATACAAAAAATCTTTTTGATAAGAAACACTCCATAGGAACTTTTGGGGCTAAAATAGTTTAAAAGTTAGGACAAATTAAAATTACACTCAGTGGCCTGGTCTAATTTTAAATGACATGAAGTAATGCACAAAAGCTTAGAAGAGATAAGGGGGGGGGGTGTTGACAGATATGTTAAACTTAAGGATTTAAAGCTACCAAAGCTAGCATGTCTATGCAAATTCTATAGAACATTATTTTTAAAAAGCTGAAAGACCAAGTGCAGGAAACCTAAGGCAGTTAAAACTGGATTTCTTTGGGAAGAGGAGGAATATATGAGAGATACGATTGTTATGAAAATTGGGAGGAACAAGGGAGAGGTCTAACCACCATATGGCTTTCTAGGAGTTGTCCCACCCACCCTTCCTTGGAAGATGCATAACAAACCGATTGGGTAAAAAAGTTTTAAACAAGTAAGTTTTTATCATAAAGTTTAATTATGGTTCAGAAAAAATTGAGGGAATAACTTTCTCTGAAAAAATATACTGACTCTGTGTAGACTGCAGTTATTTTGGGAGGGGGCTGGTAAGTTAAATTGCCCTATTTTCTATTCTGAAAATCATAAAAAGTCCCATTTCCAGTCTGATTATAGAGATGCATGTGCCCAAAATGGCTGAGAATAAATACAACAAGAAAGGCAAAAGCTGCAAAGCTAAGGGCATGCAACAGACTCTAAGAGAAAGTCTCAGAAATACCCAAAGTGGCAACAAGGAACGTTTGGCTGGAATCTGAAGTTCTTTTCAGTCATCTTTGTCTTTCGCTCCATGTTTAAGGATGCGCGTGAACTCAATATAATTGAAATTTCCCTTTTTGTCGATAGGAGCTTCTCTGTACAGCTCATCCACTTCCTCATCTGTAAACCGATCTCCCATGGTTGTTAGCAGCTCTCTCAGGTAATCTTCCTGGATGGTGCCTGAAGAATAAAGAACTGGGGATCAGAATACATACTACTCTGAGGAGTAATTACAAGGAACATCTGTACTTGAGCAAGCATATAGTTCTTTATGTTAAGATTAAGAACTATAAATATGCAAATATAGGAAATATGGGCTCTTTACATGCTTAAGCCAGCCTCAGTAGACAGCTGCCTAGTTCTATATCCTGGCTCTGCTTTATTAACTTCTGGCCCCAAGTCTTCATAATAGGGCCTAACCTACACCTAAACAACAATAGCGTACAATTATGGAACCTAAGCCTCATGATTCCTAAAAGTAGCATGACTGTTTACACTTGGTCTTTTTTTTTTTAAAATAAGCTTTATGGTCAGTAGGTATACCCATACTCTATACTGGTCACACTTAATCTATAAGCAAGTAACACTAAAATACCACATCATAAACATCAATAAAGTGCTTCAGTAGAAAGAATACTAGAGTCCTGAGGTCCAGTTTTTGGTTTTTTGTTTTCAAGATTTTATTTTTAAGTAATCTCTACACCCAATGTGGGGCTCAAACTCACACCCTGAGATCAAAAGTCATATGCTCTCCTGAATGAGCCAGCCAGGTGCCCTGAGGTCCAGTTCTAACAAGTTTTGTTACTTCAGGGATTTCACTTTATCTCTGACTTTAGGTGGTTGTTGTTTTTTTAATATGTACAATGAGATTTTTAATGTTTCTCTTTCACAAATCTCATTTAAATTTTATAACAAATATAGCCAGGCCCTGAGTGTGCAAAAACATCTGAGTAAATATGTGAGCATTAACTCTGTCGCAGACATTGGGCTAGGAATTGGGGATGCGGACTGGTGAGTCAAAAGTTGTGCTTTTTACTCTGGACTTGTGATATCAAGGTTCTCATAAAACCGGGTTATACATCAAAATCACCTAGGGAGCTTAGGAAAAAAAAAAAAGCCCAGATGCCACCCTTGAATTATTAAACACTAACAACATATTTCCTATAAAATGAGTTTAAAGTAGATCAGTTCACAAAGTAAACTCTAGACTTTTTTTTTTAAATAAATATTCTATTTATTTCTTTCACAAAGAGGGAGATCAAAAGTAGGCAGAGAGGCAGGCAGAGAGAGAGGAGGAAGCAGGCTCCCTGCCAAGCAGACAGCCAGATGCGGGCCTCGATCCCAGAACCCTGAGATCATGATCTGCACCGAAGGCAGAGGCTTTAATCCACTGAGCCACCCAGGCGCCCATAAACTCTAGACTTAATGGTGTTTTTGCTAATTCCATTTTACATTTAAAAATGTTTCTCAAATGTTAGACTTCTAGCTTGTAGAAATAAATCATCTCCAACCAAGTCTTTCAACTATTACATAAACCTGTCATCGACTATGTGTGAGGAGCCATGGTAGGTGCTAAAAGGGGTTGCAAGAGATGAGTACACAGTGCTATTGAAGACACAGAGCCATTGCTCTGGATGTGGGGAGACTCTGATGATTGGGAATAAGTACAAAACTAAAAAAGACGGTCAGGAAGAGCGATATAAAATACTTAAGCTGTGGAAAGAAAGGAGAGCCTTCAAGATTTCCTGGGACCAGGATAAAATAGTATAAAAACACAAGGAAGACTCTATAAGGACTCTATAAAAGAATGTGATCACTAAGATGAGTTTGAAGAATGGATAAGACATTTTACTTTTTCATGGCTTTATTCCCTTCTGTTAAAAAAAGTAACTGCCCACAGTCAAAAGCTCAATGAATACAGAAGGGCCTTTAGGAGGAAAAAAATCTAAATTTCCCCTCCCCACACCCTATCCTTTCCAGGTGTCACTACTAAGAATTTCAGTTTTAAGAGGGAGGAGAAGGTGGTGCCTAGGTGACTCAGAGGGTTAAGCCTCTGCCTTTGGCTCAAGTCATGATTTCAGGGCCCTGGGATTGAGGCCTGCGTCAGGCTCTCTGCTAGGCGGGGAGCCTGCTTTCCCCTCTGTCTGCTTGCCTCTCTGCCTACTTGTGATCTCTCTCTCTCAAATAAATAAATAAGTAAATAAAATCTTAAAGAGGGAGCAGAAGGTGATACGATGAGGAAGGCACAGAAGCAGTAACAGTGGAGGTAGGTTAGGACAATAATGCATAGAAGAGCTTGGAAGGAGATTAGGAAAATGATATAAGAGTCAAGGATGGTATACCCGAGTAGACCTAATGAGGCCATATTGTCTGTGGAGACTACGCTTCCAACAACAGAATGTGCTTGGACTATTTCAGATAGTTCAAGTAGGGGCACCTGGGTGACTCAGCTGGTTATGAGTCCAACTCATGATTTTGACTCAAGTCATGATCTTGGGGTCATGGGATCAGGCCCCACATCCAGCTCTGTACTAGGCATGGAGCCTGCTTGAGATTTTCTCTCTCCCTCTGCCTCTGCCCTTCCCAATGCTCCTCTCTTTCCCTCTCCCTCTCAAATAAAATAAAATAAAATAAAATAATATAGTTCAAGTAACATGTAACTAAAGGATGTGCCTTCCTTCTCAAAAAATTTGCAATGTGAGTTATTCCCCTATGTGTCCCTTTTATGCATTTTTGTAGTTAACTTTCCGGATTTTTTAGAGTTAACTCTATGCCACCAGTATGCTAAGCACTTTATATATGAATTATATCACTTCCTCATTTTATCCATACAAGAACCCTATGAGGTAGGTAATATTACTGCCCTTTTTTATAGGTACAAAAAGAGAGGCTTAGAGAAGTTAAGTAACTTGCCCAAAATCACACAGCTATCATATAGAACATGCATATGAAACCAGGGAGCCCGATTATAGAACAAAAGGTTAGATACTAGATTTAAACAATCTGAGGTCTGAGAGGTACCTGATAAATACAGGACTATACTGGGATCGTGGCCTATGGCAACTCATATTTTTTCCAAGATTGCTCTGGTAAAAGTTATTCATTCAACACAATTACTGAGAGCTAACCCTAGTAGAGTAGTCTAGTGAAAGGGTAACATAGTCTCCTAGAAAAGTTCCAAATATACCTATTAAACTGTAAATTAAATATTGAAGGGTAGAGGCAGTAAAAAGTGATTAACATGCCACAGGAAAAGCCTGTCCCTAAAACAGGTATGGTATAAACCTGAGGGTATTATGTCATCATATTTCAAGTTATTATGTGTTTTAGTTACCACAACCAAAAATTAAATCACTTGGTAATTAAAGGTCACCTCAAACTTACCAGTTGCTTCTTCATCAAAGCAAGCAAAAGCATTTCTGATGACATCTTCTGGATCTGTGCCATTTAACTTCTCACCAAACATAGTGAGAAACATGGTAAAATTTATGGGCCCAGGAGCCTCATTCATCATGGCATCCAGATACTCATCAGTTGGATTTTTCCCTAAATAAAAAGGAGGGTCATAATTTTAACTACATCACAAAATGCACCACGTATTCAACATAGTGAACATTTTGACAAAGAGAGATTACCATTTATACAGTTTGCTGTTTGTATTCACAATAGTAAAACTATTTGGGGAAAAGTCTTCTCAATGAATTCTAAATGAATAAGGCCTGTATTAAGAGTCTAGAGATTATATGCTATTCCACTGGGATGTTAGAAGGAATATTGCTGCTCTCGTAGTACCAGTATTTACAACACACACATATAATGATGCTGACCCCCAGCTCAATCCCGAGACCTGGCCAGAAATTTGCAGGTGGTCCAAGGACCACACTCTGGGGAATACTGTTCCAGACTTTGAATCTTGGTAAACTGCAACATCATTAGATTGGCTTCAGAGGCATTACAGAAATTCTATTTAGTCTTTACTATTAAAACTGATCATTACCTAGGGAGGCAAGCATATCATGCAAATCTTCCTTGTCAATGAAACCATCTCTGTTCTGATCAATCATGTTGAAGGCCTCTTTAAACTCCTGAATCTGTGACTGGTCAAACATGGCGAACACATTGGATGTTGCGCGCTGGGGGCGCTTCTTGGTGGTCTTGGTCTTTGCCCTTTTGCTCGACATGGTGGCGTTTAAATCCTAATTAGGAAGGGAAATACCCCAAAGGAAAAAAATGATTAACAAAAGTAAACTGAATAAAACTTCCCAACATGTCTGAACTACTTAGAGATACACCTAAAAACTACTCAGCAGAATAGTATCACTTAGCAAAAAATCTCACTCAACTAATTAGTACTATTACTTATAAAAACAAACTACAAAGAGAAAACCAGACTCATGTTTTCAGTTCACTCATCCTTAGTAGTTATGACATCTAATCAATAGTCCGTCACTAACTTCAAATTTTAGACTGAAACCAATATAAATTCAAAACTCAGAATGTAATCAACAAGATTGTGTCCCCCCCATGCTGCTGGATAGCCAGATAAGGTACTGATAACCAAATCTACTGGTTTAGTAACAATACAGAAAACAAGAAAAAAAAATATATAGGTACCTTGGGGAAACAGTACTGGTTCTATACTTCAGTGCCATGGCAGTATTGGGGAATACTAATTCATCTTCAACAAGTCTGTCCTGCAGCCCTAGCCTAAAAAAAGCTGTCCCACTCTAAGGTGGACAGAAAGTAGGAAGACTGGTTGATGGAATAGGTCTTCCTCTCCTAATCTCCACTGTCAAACAGCATTCTTCCACTTGCAACTAAATTTTTATTGCACTCACTTCTGGAATCAAAATAGTTTTATAAAACGTATTTGTTGAAAAGCTAACTGAAAAGTATAAAAAACTATGAATTCACCTATAATTTATTTTTACTCTAGCCAAACCAATTTCTTGCACAGAGCCAAGCTAAATCACTTGAGGTGACTAAGTTCTCTAGACAAAAATCATAGCACAACAGTTTTTAAAGCTATTTAGTTTTTTAAAATAAGTTTTAAGAAACATTCTAAGAGCTATGGAAACGAACTTTGTTCTCTAATCTAAATTTATCCCTGTAAAATCTAAGTTAAAAATTAAAAAAATAAAAGGCTAGTAATACCTAAAATGAAAAGGCAATTTCTTTTCAACACTCAATCTTTTTAAAAGACTCTAAAAATTTGTTTGGAGTTAAAAGCCACATAGCCATCAGATAACAAAATTTTACCGTACCATCCTTCAGAGCCGGGGTGGCGATGGTAGTCTGCAAAACCTCTAACCAGCAAGACTAGGCCACTGTATTGAGTTATATTCTAACAAGCAGGCCTAAAATAGGCACTCCTGATTTCACTCTGACCAGGATAACAATTTTAAAGCTTACGTTCTGAAAACAACATTTAGCTATGATGTAGCAAAACACTATGCCCTTGCTCTAAAAATAAATCTGTGGACTGCAAAGAATGAAGTACTACCTAGATCTCAGCACTGTGAAGTGACCTCAGGATACAATGCTTCCTATGAGCTTCAAGTTATTTCTTACATTCTTCCCTTGATTATACCACATCACCCAGACTAAATTTAATTATAGAAATAATTAGAAAAGCTCTGCTTCAGATTCTTTTTTTAAAACTAAATCTGTTCTCAGATTTTAGTAGAAAATTCCACAAAGGAGAGTCACAAATTCCAGGCCATCCAATATAGCACTCGGCGATACACTGGAATGCATTGTTGGTAAGATACCCTACACAACAGAGAAGTTATGATATACACTCCTCCCTAATGCCCAAGTTTCCTTTAATCACAATTTAGGAGGCTGCCTGTCATAATTTATCTGCACCACTCTTGAATGCATATTTTCACTCTGCAACACCTTTTGGGGGTAGTAAATACCATTATTAGCTAAACTACATAGGGCTGTAATTTCCCTCTATTCTAAATGCACTTTTAAAAACTACAGAGTTACAGTGTATATTATTCCTCCGTCTCTTAACTGTACTCAAGGACTTGGGGTGAGTGGCTGAGACCCAATGAGTGACACAGATTTACCAGTCCACCTCTCTTTAGTATTTTAGGCATGCCATGTCTTTGCAAACCAAAGCATGTCTTTAAAAATAGTCTGTTTTGTTTGACAACAGTCTTTCCCTCATGAAGCAGGAATGTCAGTTATTTTAAGAACAAAGAAACTGATGAGAATTACAGGTCAAATCGTTGGCACATTTTTTAATCTATGAAACCTCATGATAAATATGGTGGGACTCCTGTAGGTACCTTTTAAAAACACTTAGTTTGAGCTATAAAGTTTTATATATATAAATATATATATTTGAATTTTAAAGTATTTCCCATTAGTCTTTCTTTTAATCATGCATTATTTAAATCTGTATTCGTTGTAAAATAGTTTTTAAGAGTTATAAAGGTTTCTTTTTTTGTTCGGCACTGACAATGTCTCACAAAGAACTTTTCTTTAGCTCAATCAATACTTAATCATTAGTCTTTAATATGATCATTGAATTACACCAATGTACATCAAATGTCACTAGTGTTAAACACTATTTAAGAATTAAGAAATGTAAGTCAAGTGTCCTATCTTCAAGAAGCTTAAAATCGAGTTGGGGAAGCAACTCTCAAGAAATGAAATGATTGGTTAAACTTATGAGTCATAGTTTTCACTCCTGAAGTAGGACTCTCAAGTTAAAATAATGTACGACAATAATGAAAAATAAAGGTGGTACATGATTATCAAATACTGTGAGTTGAGAAAGATCTTTTTTCTACAAGATTGAGGAGGTGGGGAAAGACCTTGAAAAACCTTGTACCATTTAAGAGCTGGTAAGACATACTTCGAACTGAGAGATTCACTTATTAGTTTTAATTCTAACAAATTAAGGTAGTTAATTCTACCAAAATTGGTACTGTTAGGCAAGTTACTACCTGGGCCTTTACTTTTTCAAGATTATGTTCTTGTCTATGAGTTTACCTCCTAGCAGAAACTGGGAGACTTCCAGCAATAGGCAGTTCAACTTCACAGTAAGTTGTTCTAAAATTAGGAAAGTGTGGGGTTCCCCACCCCCGACCAAACTAAAAGTATGGGTGGAGGGGTGCCTGGGTGGCTGAGTAGGTTAAGCATGTGCCTTTGGTCAGGTGATGATCCCAGGGTCCTAGGACTGAGTCCTGCATCAGGCTCCCTGCTAAGTGGAGAACCTGCTTCTCCCTCTCCCTCTGTGCCTCTCTCCCACACCCCTCATAAGTATTGCATGCACTCTCTTGCTCACTTGCTCTATCTCAAGTAAGTAAAATCTTTAAAAATAAATAAATAAAAGTATGGGTAAAATACTGATGTAGAGGGAACCAAATCAGGAACAGTGCTATAATCCCAAAGAGCAGATCACTTATGATATTACCACTGCCCTCTCTTCTATATGATTCTAGTTTGTTATCCACTTTTACTTTTCCCAAACAAGTAAGACTGTAACACTCTTCATGTAACAAGCCTTCAGCAAATGCACAACTCCCACAGAAGTTTAGAAAGTTAAGGTAAAAAACACTGAAAATATTTCATGCATCAATGTAAATATTCTTTATATAGGATGGGAAGATGTAGGCATCTGAGATTTTCAAGTTATGAGTATTCTCACTCATTCCACGTAAGAAATTGGAGTCTATTTTTGAAGCACTTAATGAAAGATCTCTGGAGTGAAGGCGTATTTGTTGTATAAACTTTAAAGCAGATAAACTTGCAGTACAGGCATCTATGAAATATGAAAGGATTTCAGATGCACAAGAAAATGAATGAAACATAGTGGTGGTCACGAAGATTCAGTTTACAGATCTCAAGGAGTATAACCTTGTTTTAAATCAGGAGAGGCAGGTGTTGGTAGCAATGTATTTGTGTGTGTATGTCTGTGTTTTAGTTTGATCAAATAGAAAGAGACTTAATTCAGGGTTATGACAAAAGGAGGAATACAAATCACATAAGGAAGATGTTACAGTAGATTAAGTGGGAGAAAAAAAAGGTTTTCCCATACATGGAGGGCAACCGGAAGATTTTTCCCCCTCTCTAGATACTATGGTTTCACTTACAAAATGGGATTAATCCATACTAATATTAAGATTACTGCAGTTAGAATCCTAGAATGTAATATTTATAAAGTGGTAATAATGTAAAATAATCTAGAGATATTTTTTTCCTACAGAACTGACAGGCAAACTGATAGTATTCTAGGACAATATGATACATCTTAGAAGACACTTCCTAGTGGGGCACCTGGGTGGCTCGATCAATTAAGTCTGACTCTTGATTTCAGCTCAGGTCTCAATCTCAGGGTCCTGAGTTCAAGCCCTGGAAGGGGTTCCATACTGGGCCTGGAGTCTACTTAAAAAAAAAAAAAGAAAAAGAAAAAAAAACAAAAAACTTTGTAGTGTGATAGCATGTAGTATCCAGACCATATGTCTCGTTTCATTTAATCAATGTACTTTATCCTCAAGCTAAGCATATGTGATTTTTTGGAGCCAACTGCAGTTTTAAAAAATACATTTTCAGGTTGGTGCTTCCTTTGCAAAAGAGCCAAGTTTTCATTTCCTATGCAAACTTCCGGTTGAAAGTAGGATTAGATCTCGGACTACCACACCCAAAGTTCTAGCGTTTGACAAAGGCAACTGTCAGGATTCACTTGCCAGTAGAGCGTCACTCTTTAAAATAGGAAGCTCTTCTGGTTAAGTTTTATCAAAACTTAAGAACTTCCAGAATATAAAACAAACAGCAGTAATTTTTTAAGAAATACTCTCTTCCTTCGTCTTCAGATATAAAACATTTTGCATTTAAGTTAAGAATATCAACTGAACCCTTATTTCTGTTCCAAAGTTCTGTTAAGAAATAACATATTCTTTGATATACCTACTCAACTACTGTAAAAAGAAATATTCTGGCAAACTGTCATAACCCAAAGTCTCCACCCAAAGGAACTTGGTGTTGCATTTTGGAGTTTTCTCAAGCTGCAAACTACACCCCTTAACCCCTTTGTAAAATATCATTTTAAAAAAAAGTTCTAATTATAGAAGTGGATGCTGAGCTCGGGAAATTGCTAATTTGAGTTGGTTATTCCTACTAAACGTAGCCACACAGCCGCAACAGCTGCAGCATGGGGGGACAATGGGTTTGGGATTTTGCGCGAACTCTCCTGAATCTCGCAAGGTTACGTTAGAAACTATACTTAGTTCTGGAGTCAGCGCCGCGGGACTCGGGTTTCGCAGGCCCGGCTGTCGCCGAAGATCGCGGCGCCAGCAAGCTAAGTCACACTTGGCGAGCTCCAAGTTTGGCCAAAGGGACAAAGTTCGTGCCTCGGTACTTCCAGGCGTGGCCTTCGATACCGAGTTGGCAGTTGGGCTCGAAACCAGGGAACCCGCCAGTACACCTGCCCAGGTGCGCTCCCGGCGCTTGCGGCCCCGCCGCGGAGCGCCGTAGCCCACCCAGCCGCCCCGCGGAGAAGGGTCCCGGGGATGGGCCTCACGCGCCGGGTCACGAGCACCACTCACCCTGGACAGCCGCGAGAATCCGAGCACTTCGGTAACCCCCTCGCTGCCCTGGCTGCTGCTATCAACACCCTTCTACTCCCAGAGCCCCCTAAAACCAATACTTCCGCCCTCCGCTTAGCAAACCGGAAGGGAGCCTAGTCACCATTGTAGGCCGACAGAGTGGGCCTGCCTTAAAAGAAAGGAGACGGGTGGGGGGAGTTCCCGGTGTTCTAGAAGAGTGCAGTTTCGAACGAGTGCACAGGAAGGAGTATAAAGCGGGCGACTCCAAACATAGACGATTATGTAGTGGTTACTGTAATGGTTCGGCTGAGTTTCCGTCTTTTTATGCCTCCTCTTACAATGTAAGCTTTACTTCCCCCCTTTCCTGTTGGAAAATGGGTGAGCCTGTCCTGTAGTTCGGCCTCTCCGCACATTCCAGGGCTCGGCCAGGGGCGGGGCCCGTTAGCCCAAGTCCTTTTAGGGACAAAGCAGAGACGGCTGCGCTGCCCACGTGACCCGCCCCCGCGCGACTGGCGAGCGCCAGGCTTTTGCCACCGAGTGGTCGTGCGCCTGCGCGCGGGGCTTCTCGGGTGCTGGGTCTCTGCCTGCGAGGCTTTTGGGTAGGTTTTATCTCTGCTTACCGTGCTGTCTTTTGAGGAGTCCCACCCTTTCCACACTGGAGCAAACTTTAGGAAGTCCCCGGGGCCCTCAGCCAAGCGGCCACTATCTTTTTGGCCCAGACGGATTTCGTGAGGTCACGACTGATGAAGACTTCCTCCCTCTTCAAAAACGTTGGCTGGTAATTTTCCCACCAGAGCCTCAGTTAACAAGGAAAGACTGGATCTGACTAGGGAGGAGGACAGGCGACGGGCCAGGAGCTAACTAAATCTTGCCCTTACCTCCCACTATGATGCATTCTTGGGGCTCCGTGAAAATAGGAATAAAAAGTCGGGCCTTTTTTTTTTTCCTCAGCTCTCCTTTCCTTGGACAGCTTCTAACAATGCATCTTATTTTTTTTTTTTTAATTTTATTTATTTGACAGAGAAACACAGCCAGAGAGGGAGTGAGAGAGGAAGAAGCAGGCTTCCCACCAGGCAGAGAGCCAGATGCGGGCCTGGATCCCAGGACCCTGAGATCATGACCTGAGCTGAAGGCAGAAGCTTAACCACTTAGCCACCCAGGCGCCCCCTAACAATGCATCTTATTAAAGGAAATCCCTCCTCAGTTCTATCTTTCCGTTCAGGTCTGGTGAGAAAGACTGCGGTGCTGATCACCTCCGCTCTGCTGAGCTCAACTAGGACAGGAGTGAAGTGGAAGGCTGAGATCATCCCAGTACAAATAAGTTTCAGTGCCTAGTTTGGCGCATGTGGTGACAACAGTTCTGACTTTTTGGGTGGCCCTATAGTCATTGCATCTCACTTGAATCACCCTGCTGAAAGGAAGGTAAAAGCTGCTGAATAATATATTGTAAATATTAATAAAGTATAGTTTCCAGGACCTTAGGAGAATTTTATCTGTTAGCCAATAGCATATTCCAGAGTTAACATTGAGGTAAAATCACTGAAAAATAAATGCCCTAATTCTATAGTGTGAGTGACACAAGGTGATTAGTTTCCTAAACTACCTTGATGATAAGAACAACTTGGGGTACTGGTTAAAAATACAAAATACTGGTACCTTATTTCCAACCTAATGATTCAGAATCTTCTAGAGCAAGTCCTGTAAAGCCATCTATTTAACTGGGTCCTAAATTAATCTTATTGTATGGGGATGAAGAACTAGACAGCTTAGGGCTGAAGACTTACACAGTGACAGCGCCAACTCCAGATGGCTGTGGAGGGCGGAGGACTGCAGTTTGGTTTTGGAGTTTGACTTGGGGAGCAGTGTGAGCACGCTGTAGTGTACTCACACCTCCACGGAGTGGTAGCCTGCCACCACTAAGAGCTGGAGCCTTCCAACTGCTGTCCTTTTAAATCCACAATGAAATGAGTAGTTTAGTCTTCTCAGCTCAAAGGGAAGCAGTAGCATTCTTTTGTTTCTATGTCAGATAATTGCCTTGTTTGTCTCTTTTCCACTCAATTGATTAGTCAACAGATATTACACAGCAAATACATTTCCAAGCAGTGCAGTGGGTATTGTGGTTTATGCTATTTGAACAACGACATCGTTGCTACCTCTGGGATGGAGGGAGAGGAGGGAGTATCAGGGAACAGTTCTAAAACAGATTATTGCAGTACAATTAAGTAAGGCCTATTGGAAGGAACACAGAGAAGGAAATAAACCTGTCTGGGGATTTGTGGAAGGTGGCCCCTAGAGGACTATTAAAGAGCTGATTCTAAAAGTCAACGGGGAAGGGCACCTGGCTGGCTCAGTCTCTAGAGTATGGGACTCTTGATCTGGGGTTAAGAGTAACAGCCCCACATTGGGCATAGAGCTTACTTAAAAAAAAAAAAAAGAATTAAAAATTAAAAGTTAAAAGTCAGTGGGAAAGCAGAAGTGAAATTCCAAGCAAATGGAGGCGCATGCTTAATTATCTGAAGGTGATCAGAGGAATTGGCTGATTAGAGACTAACAAGAATTGTGTGGTCAGTGTTCATTCATTCATTTATCTATTCCATAAGTAGGTCTGGGTATACAAAGGTTAGCAAGCCAGTGTGGAAGATAAAAGTCTTGATAAAATGTTTTTCAAATATCCATCTACTGTATCGATACCTAGTTTTAGTGACTGGACCCATGCCAAAGACCTATGACTCCATGCTGTCTCTGTTCTTCTGAACCACACAGGAGATCTTTGCCTTCAGGTAACAATCTCCTTTTTACCTTGTAACTAGAAGTTTAGAGACTTGGGTTCTGCTTCATATCTTTCCTTTAACTTTAAACTCGGTAACGCTGAGGGCAGGTCCCTCAACTGATCTGAGCCCCAATTTTCTGATTTGTAAAATGGGAATAACATCTATCCTGCCAACTTTATAGTTTTCTGTGAAACTCTTATGTGAAAAGTCTAAGTACAGAACAGTGGCTTTCAAACTTTTGGTTGAAACTCACTGTAAGAAATTTGTATCACTGGGCACTTGGGTGGCTCAGTTGATTAAATGTCTGTCTTTGGCTCAGGTCATAAGCTCAGCGTCCTGGGATTGAGCCCCCTATTGGGTTCTCTGTTTAGCGGGGAACCTGCTTCTCCCTCTCCCTCTGCCACTCCCCCTGCTTGTGCTCTCTCACTCTCTCTCTCTCTTAAATAAATAAATAAAATTTTAGAGATATATATCACAGAGCAACACTTGAGTACCTATGATGTTTTTTAAGTTTTTTATTCTATTTCAATTTTATGTTATTCAATTTCTAAAAATGCTCAAGACCCACTACATGTGAGTTTATGATCCACTAATGCAGAGGTTCTCAACCAGGGGTAACTTTTTTCCTCAAGGGAATATTTGGCAATGTCTAGAGACATTTTTAGTTTTCACAGCCAGGCAGCTGCATCTTGTGCATGGAATACTGCTTAACATCCACAACATACAGGGTAGCCCCTACAGCATAGCATTATTTGGCCCAGAACGTTGTAGTGCTGAGATCGAGAAAACCTTACATTAATGTTTCAGAAGCTCAGAGTATATAGTATTTGATTCTTGCGGGATACTATAATTCATAAAAGGACACTATTGCTCTTGGCTCAAGGTGAGACTCTTTTGTGAGACCAGAGAAAACCAAAGGGAGAAAGAACAAGGAGTTCACATTAATACAGACCTATAATGTGCTAGGTATTCTATCTAAGCATTTTGTCATTTAGTTCTTAAACAACCCTGTGAGGTAGGTATAATTACTTCCATTTCACAGATTAGAAAACTAAGTTCAAATACATTAATGATTTTCCAGTGTTACCCAAAGGGTAATAAGAGAACAGGATTATAACTCATGTCTGGACACAGGGCTAGAACAGAATGGAGGACCAGAGCCAGTACTTCTTATTCGTATATCCCTAACTTCTAGGATAGTGCCCAATTATCCATGAATGCCAGGAAATATTTGGCAACTGGTTATTTGTTCAAATGCACATAACAGGTAAATGGCCTAGCCCAAAGCCCACGTTTTATTTTATAATTCTGTGCTCTCTTCTTTGGTTCAAGAAGGGAAGCTCCTTACCCAAACAACAGGAAGCATGGCTAAATTAACCTTTAGTATTTACTGCTGAAGTCGGTAATCTCTTTGTGCTTACATAAAATTTTTATTGCATGTAAGAAATTTTTGAATGGTGAGAGACATGGCTTACGTTCTGGTTTTGCCTACATAAATGGAATTCTAATCCTTTTTACACAAACTAAAATGTAACAAATTAACATTAATCCAGGAAAACAGGAGGAGCTCCTTTCTTTTAAATGAAGTTAAGGCCTTTAAATTAATCTGTATGGAAACCAGTTTTAAAGTTCCAGAACTACAAATAAGTGTATCAAAAGGGTGTAGAAAGTTCTACATAAAGAATTTCTTTAAAAAATTAATTGCAATTATTTTAAAATTCAGGAATGATATACAAGATAAAAGAAATAATGTGGAATTGAATTAAGAATATTTGGGGGGTAAGGTGCCTGGTTTGCTCAGTTGGTTAAGTGACTGACTTTTAGTTTAGGCTCAGGTCATGATCTGAGGGTCCTGGGATTGAGCCCCATGTTTGGCTCCAAGATCAGCAGGGAGCCTGCTGAAGAATTCTCTCTGCCTGGCTCCCTTTGCCCCTCCCCCCTGCTTGCATGTACTCTCTTTCTCTCTCTCTCAAATAAGTAGATCAGTTCTCCCATCCAAGTATTAGCCAGGCCTGACCCTGCTTAGTTTCTGAGATCAGATGAGATTGGGTGCGTTCAGGGTGGTATGGCCGTAGACTCTCTCTCAAATAAGTAAATCTTAAAAAAAAAAAAAAAAAAAAGAATATTTGGGAAAAGTTATTACTTCCATACTAATAAATTTGAAAAAAAGATAAATCCTTAGAAAAGTTAAAATACTAAAGAAGATTCAAGAAAAGAGAAAATGAATAAACCAAACCAAGAGAATAAGAATTACCTAGAAAATAATTTACCCGACCCTGATAGTTTAAAAAATGCTTTTCCAGTGATTAAAAGACAAATATCAAGATCACAAACTGTTTTGAAATATATAGCCTAATGATACTAATAATAATTTGTTAATGAATATAGTGACCAAATTACATTTGCGGAGTTAATTTTGTGAGGCAGACTTCGTTTATTAAATACTCCCAAATAAAACGAATACTTAATGCAAAAATTATGGTTTGGCTTACTTCAATCAATTCTTTAGTTTTCCCATCTGAAAAAGGGTATAATGATAGCATCTACTTTAGTCATCCATGGTGTGTATTAGGTAAAATAGTTCATATAAATTTCTCAGCGAAATATCAGCTTTAGTTGTGTTAAGGCACTGAAGTTTGGAGTTTGTAATTATTCTACCCTGACTAACTAATATACCAATGCTTTTTCTGCTCAACTGGAGGAAACAAGCTAAATGGTCACAGTTTAAGTAATGACTGAAGACCTCAAGTGGGTCCTTGATGTTACTTTGATGCTTTTGCTCTCTTTGATGTCAGTTTTATAATTTTCGTCTCCTAGCACCTCCAACACCTTTTCTCCCATTCTTGCTCTCAGTTGAGGGCTCTCAGTTGAGGACCTTCTTTCTTTCTTTCTTTCTTTCTTTTTTTTTTAAGATTTTATTTATTTATTTGACATAGAGAGAGATCACAAGTAGGCAGAGAGAGAGGAGGAAGCAAGCTCCCTGCTGAGCAGAGAGCCCTATGTGGGCCTCGATCCCAGGACCCTGAGAACATGACCTGAGCTGAAGGCAGAGGCTTTAACCCACTGAGCCACCCAGGTGCCCGAGGACCTTATTTCTAAGTCATTGAGAAAAAAACAGACACTCCTGCAAGCTGGCACCACCACATCTACCTACTGACCAGCATCTAGCCCCATATGTTGTCTTCTCTTTCTTCTGTTAAATAGGGAAAGTATCCTCCTTGCTCCTATGGAAACCAGTCCCTCCATTTGCTAACTCATGTTACTCTAATGATTCTACCTTCTCCTATATCACCAAGTTTTCTCTCTCTTTCTCTCTTTTGGATTATTCCCATTAACTCGTATGCAGTAATGTATTATCTAGTATGTAGCAGACAGAATGGTGATTTCCCAAAGATGTCCACATCCTAATCCCCAGAACCTGTTAATGTTAGGTTACATGGCAAAGGGGAATTAAGGTTGCAGATGAAATTAAGGTTACTAATGAGCTGATCTTAAAATAAGATGTCAGTGTGGGGCGCCTGGGTGACTCAGAGGGTTAAGCCTCTGCCTTCAGCTCAGGTCATGATCTCAGGGTCCTGGGATTGAGTCCCACATCTGGATTTCTGCTCAGCGGGGAGCCTGCTTCCCCCTCTTTTTCTGCCTGCCTCTCTACCTATTTGTGATCTCTTTTTCTCTGTCAAATGAATAAATAAAACCTTAAAAAAAAAAAGATGTCAGTGTGAATGACATCATAGCTGGAAAAGCAAGAAAACAAATTCTCCCTTAGAGCCTTTAGAAGGGAACATAGTCTTGCTGACACCTTCATTTTAGCCCAGTGAGATCCAAGTTGCAATTTTAATGATAGAAGTGTAAGATAACTAAATTGTGTGCGTGTTTTTTTTAAGATTTTATTTATTTATTTTACACAGAGAGAGAGATCACAAGTAGCCAGAGAGGCAGGCAGAGAGAGAGAGGAGGAAGCAGGCTCCCTGCTGAGCAGAGAGCCGATGCAGGCCTCGATCCCAGGACCCTGAGATCATGACCTGAGCCGAAGGCAGAGGCTTTAACCCACTGAGCCACCCAGGCACCCTAAATTGTATTTTTTTTTAAAGATTTTATTTATTTGACAGAGAGAAACACAGCCAGAGAGGGAACACAAGCAGGGGGAGTGAGAGAGGGAGAAGCAGGCTTCCTGCTGAGCAGGGAGCCCAATGCAGGACTCGATCCCCGGTCTCCAGGATCATGACGTAAGCCGACTCAACCAACTGAGCCACCCAGGTGCCCCCTAAATTGTATTGTTTTAAACCACTAGATTTATGGTAATTTGTTACAGCAGCAATAGAAAATTAATATAAACACCCAAAACAACAATAACAGCAACAACAACAGAAAACCCTCTTCCTGGTGTACTTTCCTTCTGCAGTTATTGTCCTATTTCTTTGTTGCCCCTTATAGAACTCCTTAAAAGAGTCACCTAGCTCTAATTCTCTCTTAAGCCCTCTAGGATAAGACTTTTTTCCCAGCCACTTCACTGACCAGGTGCTTATCAAGGTCACCAAATGATTTTGTCATCCATGTCATCATGGCCAATTCTCAGTCTTCAAACAGATTTGACAAGGTGATCACTCCCTCACCTTTGAAACACTTTTTTCTCTTCTTTCTAGGATGCCTCATTCTGTTTTTCCTGGTTCCTCATGGCACATTCCTATGGCTACTCTTCACTTTCCTTTGCCAGTTCCTCCTCATTTCCCCGATCCCTCAAAGTAGTTCAGGATTCAGTATTTTCCTCTTTTCTCTTTTCTGTCAGTACTCCTTCTGTAACTGATCTCATCCATTTTCATGGCTTAAAATACTACTGAGAACACTGATTATTCTCAAGTATGTATCTTGGCAAAGACCTCTCTCTGCTGTAGACTCTAGGCTTCTGATACAGTCACTTGACATCTCCACAAGGAGGTTTACTAGGCATCTAAAACTTCAGACTCCCAAACTGATCTTCTGACCTTACCTGTAAAACCTGTTCTTCCTGACATTTTCTCCATCTAGGTTAATAGCAGTTTCATCCTTTAAGTTGCTCAGGACAAAAATCTTTGACTTATCTTTGCCACCTCTTTTTCTTTCCTGATCCTCATTCAACTTTTCAGTCAAACCATCTCCAGGGTCTAGAACAGCAGTTAGCTAAACCTATTGGTTAAGTTCCTCAAAACACATCAATCTGACCATGTCCCACCACCCCTACAGCTACTATCCTAGTACAAGTATCAGGCCTGGATTTTGCAGTAGCCTTCTAACCGGTCTCCTTACTTCCATGTCCCGCTAAATTCTAGTCTCCACAGCCACAGACTGATCCTTCCAGAATAGAGATTAGATCATATTATTGTTCCGCTCAACACCGTCCAATGGTGTCTCAACTCAGTGAAAGCCAAATGCCTGTAAGCCCCCAAAACATAACACTGGGTGAACTTTCACTAATTGCCCAACCATATTGATCAGGCTGTTTCTTGAAGGAGGTATTTTTCTTCTTCAACGCATTTGCATTTGCTGTTCCTTTTGATTTCAGTGATCTTCTAATGTTTTCATTGCTTTCTCCCTCAGCTCTCTTGAGTCTTCACTTAAATATGACCATCTTAGGGGCGCCTGGGTGGCTCAGTTGGCTAAGCGACTGCCTTCGGCTCAGGTCATGATCCTGGAGACCCGGGATTGAGTCCCGCATCGGGCTTCCTGCTCGGCGGGAAGCCTGCTTCTCCCTCTCTCACTCCCCCTGTTTGTGTTCCCTCTCTAGCTGTATTTCTGTCTGTCAAATAAATAAATAAAATCTTTAAAAAAAAATATGACCATCTTAATAATGCTGTCTGTGGTCATTTAAGAGTTCATCATTCATCTTCCATCTCCAGCATTGTCTTCTCTTGCTTTACTTTTTCCACTGCATTTATTATCTCTAATATACAATATACTTTTGTTTGTTTGTTTGTTTACTGCTTATTTTACATACTAAATTCTATGAAGACAAGGTTTGGAGGATTGTTTTGTTTACTGAAGTATCCTGAAGGCCCAGAACAGTGAGTAGCACATTACAGGTACTCACTAAATAAAAATACATATTGAGGGGCACCTGGGTGTTTCAGATGGTTTAGTCGCTGCCATCAGCTTAGGTCATGATCTTCAGGTCCTGGGATCAAGCCCCATGTTGGGCTCCCAGCTCAGCAGGGAGTCTGCTTCTCACTCTCCCTCTGCCTCTCTCCCAGCTTGTGCTCTTTCTGTCTCTGTCTCTCTCTCAAATGAATAAATTAAAAAAAAAACTTAAAACCCCCTACAAAACCATTTGAAAAAGTACATATTGAATGAATGAAAAACTGGAAGGTAGGGTGTGAAGGGAAAATGGCAAAAAATATGAGGCCTAAGAGGTAAGTAGGGACCATTTCCTGAATGACCTCTAAGCTATGTTTCCGAAGGTTAGTGGGATACCACTGATCTTTCTTACTTATGGGACTAATATGATCAGATTTGTGTTTTTTTTTAATCACTCTGATAATAATATAGAGGATGAATAGAAGGTAGGTCTGGGAGAAGAAGGAATCAGGATTTCTGAGAGATGGTAATGCCAATCACTGAGATAAAGAATGTGGGGAAGAATGTTGGGAAGAAATAACTTGAAGGGTGGCTATGGTAATGGTAGGAAATGACCATTATAGTTTTGGACATTTAAGGTAGTGGGTTAGATGATGGTACTGAGGCTTTCACCTTGTTTCTTTGTCACAAAGAGACAAAAAAGTAAAAATATAAAAGAGGTGTCAAAAGTCATGGAGGATATATTGAGATAGTCTGTTGTATATTTAATAGGAACTCCAGAGCAAGATAAAAATGACAATGATGGAAAATGATCTTAAAAGAGGTAATGATTGAGAGTTTTCCAGAATTGAAAGAGTCAAAAATCTTTGTGATCTTTATGCAGGTTGAAAGCACACTCCACATAAAAATAAAAAATAAATTTGTGCAAAGTCCTGTCCTAGTGAAACTTCAGAACATCAAGAATCAAAGGAGAACAGTACAAACCTTCAGACAGGAAAGAGACCACCTGCAATAGAAACAGTAGTTAGCGGGCAGCACACTTTCATCAGCAACAATACATGCTGAAGGCAGGTCACTAATATCTTCAAAGTGCTGAGAAGCACCACCCGCTCCTCACACCATGTGTATGTGGACACTGTGCACAGAACACTGACATCTCTCCAAGGAATTTGGTATGCTGGTCTCTCTAGAATCTTTCAAGTCTAGAGATTGGTCTCCTTGTTTCTTCTAAGTCCTGAGGTGGAACATCATTGAGGAGTCGCAGAATTGATTTCATAATTGTGTAGCATGTCCTGAATAAATGTTCTGACAGTTAATGCTTGCAGCCTTTGGGATATCTTCCAAAATTCTGGGATAACATGAACTTCATATTTAGCATCCTATTACACTGAAAAATATTAAATCACTCTGGATTGTTCTCTGCTTTTTCATGTGTGTTTGCTTGCTTTCCAACTACCTTGAAAAACATATCCTCTATTAGTTTTACACTTTGTAAGTAGAAGTTTTTCTTTGTATACTTTTCACAATAATAATTAATGGATTATTTCTTGAGTGCTTCCTATAAGCTAGGCACTTCAAGTGTCTTCTTAACATTACAATGACCTTTTAGTCATTGCCCTACAAGATGATTACTGTCGCCTCTATTTTGCAGATGAGGAACTTGAAGCTTAGAGAGATTAGTAACCTGCCCAAGGGGAAGAGAAGAAGCAGGACTCTAATACAGATCCTGAGCTTTCAGCCTCTATGCTATCTATGCTATATTGATGGGTGAAGCATGCTAATTATTGATAAAAATGATTGTATTAGTAATTTGGAGTGGGAATATTTGCCCGAAATGTTGACTTTTATTTTTGTTTTTCCTAGCAAAAGAGACTCTGGTCTTTTGCAGACTTTCCAACGAGGGTTAATTCCACTGAAATCAGTAGCTTGGGGCAGTATCTGTTTTGCCAGCCACCTGTAAGTATATTACAACTTTTGATTTTGAGTTATTTCTCCTGGAGAAGTAATGGTAAATGAGAGTAATTTATATGGGCAGTTTCTGTTTTATAGATTGTCAACATTTAACACTGAACACCTCTTTTTGCATTACCCCATGGAGTGACAGTTCCATAAAGCATTAGCTTACCGGTCTGGCAGCACTACCCAGTAATCCCTGAAAGACCAAAAAATCCAAAGTTAAATTTGAAAGGGCTTTTCCAAGATTGTTACTTGCTTCAGGAAGCCAAAAGAGCCATGATATGAAGGTGCACATCTTCCAAGGGTGCTGCCTTCTGTTTTTACTCCCATGACTTTGCACAGAACCAGTCATGTCATGTGTGTCCAGTGAAACATAAGTTAAAACGGTAGGCCTTATTCAAGAACTTTGAGGCAGGTAGTAGAAAATAATAAAGGACATTTAGGAAGTGGTTGAATGATGAAAGTAGTCCTGTGTTGAAACGCAAGCAGATGCATGTTATTAGACTTCTGTGTGGTCTGTTAGGTCCAGAGTGAAATTTTTCTTAGTATAGAACATAGTTGTAGTGGCCGTATTAACCACAGACAGGTTAGATCTTGTTTGGATATGTAAGCCCAATAAAAATTATTGCTCAAGATGGGAGAACAATGAATAAAATATTATATGTTAGTCTATTAACTCTTGTAGTAATTTTGTCTGTTTAAACTCTTTTCATATAGAGTGCATCAGATATTTGTTAAAATAATGTGTATAACAGTTACATGAAATAAATTTCATGTGAGTATACAAGAATAACTGTGTGTGTGTGTGTGCGTGTGTGTACTGATATTAACACCCTTGCCTGATACAAAGTGCCTTACATGATTTTGAACATTACAAATATCACAAGGAAACAAAATTCCAGACCTCCAAAGTAGAGAGTATTAGGTTTAAAAACAGAAAAATTGACCAAGGAATGAAAAATATTAATAGAATTAGATTGAAAACTATAGAGTTCAGCACATGACTTCTCAAGTGTAATAAACAATGGTGAAAGAAATAACTATTTATAAAATGTAGTTGAAAAAGTGAATATTAAAACTGAGAAAAATAAACGTGAATTAATCTCTCATAACATAAACCAAAATAAATAGCAGGTAAATGCCAGTCAAACATAAAGCATAATAAGTTGAATGAGATTGAATTATATAAGTGTCTTGACTGGAGAGAAGAGTATTTGTTTTAAAAAAAATTGGTTTAGGGGCACCTGGGCAGCTCAGTTGGTTAAGCATTTGACTCTTGCTCTCAGCTCAGGTCTTGATTTCAGGGTCATGAGTTTTAGCCCCATATTGGTCTTCACATTGGGCATGGAACGTGCTTAAAAAAAATTTTAAAGTGTTATTGGCATGCAGTAAACCACACATATTCAAAATGTACAAATATCATTAGTTTGACATGTGTACACTTGTGTAATCTCACCACACTCAAGCTCTTGAACATACCCCTCACACCCAAAGTTTCTTCATGCCCATTTGTAAAGCCTCATTCCTGACCCCTCTCACTTCTAACCTCCCCCATCTTCAGGCAATCACTGTTCTCTGTCACTATAGTTTGTGCAAATAAAAGTTTTTGACTGGTGAAAGTATTACAGATAGTAAGATCGATGGTTCTACTTTTATAAAAGTCAAAAAGTAATGAAAACAAGGGAAGAATTGAAATGGAAATGATTTATGATAAATATGACAGATAAGAGCTTAAAATCCAGAATATTTAAAAAATTTAATAAAAAGGGTTTTTTATTTTGACTTGTTTGATAGTAAGAAGAGACACAGTCTGGTCAGCTCAAGGAAAGGGTACCTATGTTAGGGAAATATGTGAACTGCATCTAAACTGGAGAGTTACTGAAAACAGAGATAGCTTAGATAGCTTGGGGTACTTGACCCTTTGGTTTTCCTTTCATGAGCCATATAATTGTTCTCAGATTAGGTCTCTGCTTCTTTAAGCACATCTACTTAGTTTTCTCTCTACCAACTGTCTTTCTCTGCTAACCCTAGTTTCTAGTCCCTCATAATTTCAACTTCTCATAGCTCCTCTGACTCCAGTATACCCAAGGCAACTCTTTGTTCAGCCTTTTTCACTTTTGCTCCTTCTGTTAAGTGCATCAACACTCAACATTTCCAAATTCAAATTCTCAAGAGAGGAATGTGATTGGCTTGGCTCACCATTTTGGACCAGGCCATACACCATAAGTTGCTGGCCAGGATATTCACCAGTTACCTCTGGGTCTGAAATGACCCACCACTGTGGGTCAGAGAGCAGGAATTACATGGTACAAAACATCAGCATGTGCTGTGAATAGGACAGGCACTGAGTGTTTACCTGTCCAGTAAAGAGGATAGTCCTTGAGAGCCAAATGGAGGTGGATTCAAATCCCAGCTTCACTATTTATTGGCTGTGTAACTTTGGATAACTTGCCTAACCTGTCTGAATCTTAGTTTTTTCATTTATAAGTTGGGGATAATAACTGCCTTGTATAATTTTTGTGAAAAATAAAATACATGTAAAGCATGGTATAGTAACACATAATGGGTCTCAATGGTAGCTATTTATTTTGTTTATTATTATATTAACAAATTGATAATGCTTTCAAAAAAAATCCATCTCCATGGCAAAGGTCAAAAGATAGCTCACACACAGACAAAAACCAGTTAGCTACCATTGAAAAAATGTCCAGTTTTTATAGTTTTTTAAATGCACTTAAAAATAGCTATGAGATAGATATATTTCACATCTGTTAAACTTGTTAATAAATTAAAATTATACATTGCAATATTGATGTGGCAGTGAAGAACGAGTATATTCATATTTGGTAGATGACATTGTAGATTAGCCTAATTGTTCCAAATAGCAGTCTCATAAAACATACCCTTTAATTCATAGTCCCTTTCTGGGGAAATACTTCCCAAGGAGGTAATTGAAAAGGAAAACCTCTATTTGTGCAAAATATTTATAGCTCTCTTTTTAATTCAAAGCTTTCATCATTTTAGAATGGAAAGAGACCTTGGAGGTTATTTTTCCTTTGGGCTGCACATTAGAGTCATTTCGGAGCTTTTAGAAACACTCATGTCCCATACCCAGAGATTTTGAGGTAATTGTCCTGAAATATGATCTGAGCTAGAGAGCAGTTTAGAAACTCCTTAGCTATTCTAATGTGCAGCAACGAAGGAGAACCACTCTTCTAGTCCCACACCTTTATGGGAACAACAGAGCCAGGGATGTCAAAAGGACCCTGAAAGGGACACACAGAGATGTAATAAAAGAGCTGGGTTGAAAATGAAGATGTTTGTTCCTAATTCCTAACTCCGACTTCTAGTCTTTTTTTTTTTAAGATTTTATTTGTTTAAGAGAGAGATAGCATGAGCAGTGGGTAGGAGCACAGGGAGAGGGACAAGCAGACTCCCCACCGAGTGGGGACCCCAACACAGACTCAGTCCCAGGACTCAGATCATGACCTGAGCTAAAGGCAGATGCTTAACTAAGTGAGCCACCCAAGCACCCCTGACTTCTGGTCTTGATGAGTAACTGGAAACACCCATGTGTCCAATATTTAGAGACTAGGTAACAAATGATAGTGCAATAGTACAATGCATTCATTAATTGTTGGCTCTCTGTGAACAAGGTAGAATATAGTATTTACACACTGATGAGAACAGGTGTGATAGTGGTATGTCTACTGCTATTCTCACCAAGAGATTCCCAACTGGGACTGTTGGGTTCTTCCTTGGGCATGGTTCTCCCTTCGTGCTCTACCTCCTGCCCAAGATGGCCAAGTTCTCTGTGTGCCCATCTCTCTTATGGGGAGTGGGGTTATTGATGTCCAGTACTGCTGAACTTTGGGCTATCCATGCTGAACAATGATGAATTAGAAGTCATGTTTTAAAATTGTAGTGAAATACATATAACACAAAATTTATCATCTTAACCATTTTTTTAAAAGATTTTATTTATTTGACAGAGAGAAACACAGCCAGAGAGGGAACACAAGCAGGGGGAGTGAGAGAGGGAGAAGTAGGCTTCCCGCCGAGCAGCGAACCCAATGTGGGACTCGATCCCCGGTCTCCAGGATCATGACCTGAGCTGAAGGCAGTTGCTTAACCAACTGAGCCACCCAGGCACCCCATCTTAACCATTTTTAAGTTGCACAATTCAGAGGCATTAAGTATAGCTACATTGTTTTACAGTCATCACCACCATCCATCTCCAGAACTTTTCGTCCTCCCCAACTGAAATGCTCTACCCATTAAACAGTAGCTCCCCATTCCCCCACCTCACTGCCCCAGCCTCTGGCAACTACCATTTTACTTTCTGCCTCTATGAATTTGATCTAAGTACCTTATATAAATAGAATCACACAACATGTGTCCTTTGGTTGTTGGTTTTTTTTTTTGTTTTTTTTTTTGAGAGAGAGCATGTGTGTGTGCATGTGCACATGAGAGGAGGGGGTAGAGGAAGAAAGAGAATCTCAAGTAAGCTTCACACCCAGCAAGGAGACTGACACAGGGCTCCATCTCATGACCCTGAAATCATGACCTGAGCCGAAGTAAGTGTCAGATGTTTTTTGTTTTGTTTTGTTTTTAAAGATTTTATTTATTTGACAGAGAGAAACACCACTACAGAGGGAACACAAGCAGGGGGACTGAGAGAGGGAGAAGCAGGCTTCCTGCTGAGCAGGGAGCCCGATGTGGGGCTTGATCCTGGGACTCCAGGATCATGACCTGAGCTGAAGGCAGTTGGTTAACCAACTGAGCCACCCAGGCGCCCCAAGTATCAGGTGTTTAACCAACTTAGCCATTCAGGTGCCTCCAACGTGTGTCCTTTGTGACTGGCTTATTTCACTGAGCTTACTGTCTTCAACAATAAAAGTCAGTTTTTAAGAATAAATTATTCTTTGTCTTTCTCTCTACTTCCTTGTTCTTTCTTCCAAAGTCCACTTTCCTTCTGGGTTGAGGATCACCCCATCCCTCCTATTGGTCCTTGCTCTCCTGCTCTGGTGGCTACCCTGCCTTTTGCCTCTTTTTTTCTAGGCTCCATATTATCTAGTGAGCAGAACAGGAGAAGCTAGGGGCATCTGGGTGGCTCAGTTGGTTAAGCGTCTGCCTTCAGCTCAGGTCGTGATCTCAGGGTCCTGGGATTGAGGCCCACTTGGGCTCTCTGCTCAGCAGGGAGCCTGCTTCCTCCTCTCTCTCTGCCTGCCTCTCTGCCTACTTGTGATCTCTCTGACAAATGAATAAATAAAATCTTAAAAAAAGAAAAAAGAATTTCGTGCTCTCTGCCTGAGCCAGTGAGGCACCCATAAGAGTATTAATACTGTTGAAGTTAATTTGAAGAGATAATGTATCTTTAGAGAGAGAGAGAGAAAGAGAGAGAGAGCATAAGCAAGGAGAGGGAGAGGGAAAAGGAGAGACTCTCAAGCAGATTCCATGCTGTATATGGAGCCCGACATGGGGCTTGATCTTGTGACCCTGAGATCATGATTTGAGCTGAAACCTAGAGTCAGATGCTCAACTGATTGAGCTACCCAGGCGCCTCTGTATCTTTAAAATTTCTTTAAAAAACAAGCAAACTGTGATTCTGAAAGCAAGTATTTTTTTTAATTTTCAGACTTGTATAGTTAAAAGCTTTTTTAAAAGTATTTTCCATTAGATAGTTTCCTGGGAATTTTGAAATTAACAGTTGGTTAGCATTCCATTAAGTTTTTGGAGTGATTAAACATCTGTAAGGGCATTATGATTAAATCAGAGTAATTGGCACAATGATTATTCATCTATAAGGGAATCATGAGTGAATCACAATAACTGACTTTTATGAGTCCAGCTAAATTTTTCTTCTTTAATATAGTTTAATAGTTTAATTGTGCAGTACAGTACACTATGTGTATGATCTGGACAGCTATATTTTAGATAAATATATTGTTAGAAAAGGCTGAATCCAGATCATGCTATAGCAGAAATATCACTTAGTGTACTAAGCTGGGTCTGGTTCATGCTTTTTTGTCAAAACTTATTAGATATCTGTTTGAAATAAGCTATTTGACTTTCACTGGGTCCTGAGTGTCAGTGAATAAATGATAATATTTTAGTTGTTCCACAAGTGTGTGTGCACTTCTCTAATGTTGTATTCTTTTTTTTTTAAGGTTTTATTTATTTACTTGACAAAAACACAGCTAGAGAGGGAACACAAGCAGGGGGAGTGGAGAGAGGGAGAAGCAGGCCTCCCGCTGAGCAGGGAGCCTGATGCGGGGCTCCATCCCAGGACTCCAGGATCATGACCTGAGCCCAAGGCAGTGGCTTAATGACTGAGCCACCCAGGCGCCCCTCTAATGTTGTAGTCTTAATACGGATCAAAGGTCAGTGAATATTTTATTGATCTAACAATTGTTTATTACACAGGAAATACAACAGAAATTCTTTAGTTCTTCCTTGGACATTATTGGCACATGGTTCTCTCTACCTCTCTATCTCTCCACACACACACACACACACACACACACACACACACACACATTTAAATTGTTGAAAAGCAATATATTATAATATACAGGAGACTGTGATCTGAGGAGAACAGAACTGAGTTTAAATCCTCTGTCACATACAGTTGCGTGATATTAAGAATAACAGCCTTTCAGGGTCATTGGGTGGTTCAATGGTTAAGACTCTGCCTTCAGCTCAGGTCATTGTCCCGGAGTCATGGGATCAAGCCCCACATCGGGCTGGCTACTTGGCAGGAAGCCTGCTTCTCTCTCTGTCACTCCCGCTGCTTATGTTCCCTCTCTGGCTGTGTTTCTCTCTGTCAAATAAAATCTTAAAAAAATAAATAAATCCTGGCTCCATTACTTATATATAAACAAACAAACAAACAAACAAAAAAAGAATATCAGCCTCTCTAAATCTCAACTTCATAATTCATGAATGTTTTCATGTGTATGTGATGTTCAAATCAGATACTGTAAAACAGTTAGCATTAATTTCTGACCATAGCAAGTAGTCATTAAATATTAGCCACTATTATGATTTATATTTCTTATTTTTGTTTATTTTTCTTCTCTCCTGCCTTGAGAAAATTTGAAACAACTTACCATATTCTCTATAGAAACAGCTCATTGGGAACCATTGCAATGCCTGGTGGATAAAACTCAGAACCACTACCATTCTATATTGAATGTTTAGACAACAAATGGATGCTTGGGAAATGTGAAGCTTCAAAAACTTTAATATGGGTTCCAAATAGCTAAAATGTCCATATGCACACTCACAGAAGGTATATGTAGATGAAGAAATGCCAAGATGCTGTTTATTATGAATGGAGACTTAAATTGTGCTTAAAGTCCATTTCCAAATACCTAGTTTCTTGTAAATGAAAAGTCACTGAGGATCCATCAACACATGACAAAAAATGCATGGGATTCAGTGTCCAAATATGGACAAATTGCATTTGTCATTTACTAGCTGTGTGATTTTTGACAAATGACTTTGCCTTGATTCCCTTGGCTGTATAATGAAGCTAATCATACCTGGCTTGCAGAGCACCATGAGAATTAAATGAGGTAAGTATATAAAGTGCTCACCACAGGGTCTCGTTAACTGTAGTTATCGAGTAGACTATGGTATTGCGTGTGTTCAGTATTTTAATAGATACAAGTGATCTGTATTCAGCTGAGGTGGTATCACTGTAATATCATATCAGAATATAACCAGCCAGCTCAATATGTATAACCTGAACTATAAGTTTTCAAATTATTTCTATAATAATAGTTGATGTTCACTAAGTATTATGTGGCAGTCACTGGGTTAAGTGCATTATTGCATTTAATCTCCACAACATTCCCATACTTTGGGTATTATTTTGTAGAGAAGGAAAATTAAGCTTAGGAAGGAGAAAGAAATTGCTTGAAGTTGCACAGCACCTAAGTGCCATCTGTGGCCAGGAGTCTCGCTCTGGTCTCTAAAATGCAAGCTCTGACCACCAGGTTGTACCACCTGTTAATTTGTTAACGTAGTCTGAAAAGCAAAGAAAGAGAATCTCCTGTTAGACAGACTGACCCTACTCTGACCTTAGGAAAGATAAAACGTGTTGCTTCTCAAAGGCTTTTAATTAATGAAAAAAGAGATTTAAATACTCAAGCTACAAGCTGCCACTTTGAAAACTTTCCTGACACCAGAGACACAGTGACTGTGTATTGTCAGACCAAAATTATCACCATGTGTAACCCATTTTTAACTTGTTTTGCCTTTAGTTAGCCTCAAGTTCTTTTTTCACCTTGTGTCTTTTAAATGTACTGTACATGTGTTACAAACAGCACACCCAGAACCGTATCTTGGCATTAAAATTCCATGAAGTCCATTTGGGGACTCAGATTACTACACCTATTTTTAGTTCTCAACCACAAGTTACTTTTTCCATTACACTTTTAAATATCCAGTGATGAAGGGATTGAAAATTGCTCCTACAGCCAAATAAAAATTTTACATTTGGTTTAATCAGAACAGACCCATTGACTGACATTAATGTAATTACATTACTGAGGCGGGCTGCTACCTGCGAGTGCCTCTTTCTTCCTCTCGTTAGGACTCCCCTCCCCATTTGCTGCTATATTTGTCTGCCTTCTTGGCCATAAAAGGCTGGCTATGTGGCTCTGACATTGTACTGCCTGACCACATGCATTATTTTTGAACTGGCCCCCTGGGTCCTGTGTTTAGCCCTGCCTCTTCCCCTTTTTTTTTGGGGGGGGGGGTGGGTTTCAACCGCTGTGGGTTTTTCATTTTCTCATCCAGCTCCGGCAGCTGCATAGGAGCATTTCCACCACCATCACTCCTTTGAACAGGGTAAGTGTGACACTGAGGCAGAAGAATGCACTTGATATTTGATGTGCTGAACAGCATTGCATGCGTGTGGTTGCTTTCTATCTCTTGAGTTCAGTGGTTTTCTCGGAGAGAGGTCAGAAGAGCAGAGAAATAGTGAAGGGGAACCCCTGGGAAGGAAGACAAAAGCAGCAAGCAGGGTGCCAGTTTTCGCTGGCATAGCTCTCCTCTCACATCCACACTGTTCTTTTTAAGTTAAGCTACTATTCCTAGAACCATAAGGGGATCATGGTGGAATTTTAAGTGTGAGTCCAAGTACTCTTTCCAAGTTATAGTTCACTGGTTTGGTTGAAATCTGGAATAGATGAGGTGGCAGGATATAACGTGTTTTCTATCTTCCATATGCCTGCAATAGTCCCTGATTATAAATTAGACCAAAGGAGGTAAATTAAATCTGAAGTCCGAAGTTTCTAATTCAGTGATTTTGTTCTGACAATGCCGTGTGGAGTCTAAGAGTGCATTATGATATTTCTCACTTGGAAATGGTTAAATAATATTTCTTTTTTTTTTTTTTAAGATTTTATTTATTTGACAGAAAGAAACACAGCCAGAGAGGGAACACAAGCAGGGGTAGTGAGAGAGGGAGAAGCAGACCTCCTGCCAAGCAGGGTGCCCGATGTGGGACTCGATCCCAGGTCTCTGGGATCATGACCTGAGCCAAAGGCAGTCGCTTAACCAACTGAGCCACCCAGGCACCCCTAAATAATATTTCAGTGGCAACATAGATCCCCACAGAATGATCCTAAAATTAACATTTTCTGTAACTAACTTTAATCAGCTTTTGGCCTCTAATGCCTATACAAAAGTATCATATCAGGATTACAATTATGGAATTTGTATTTCTTCCCAAATTCTCAAATTATGTTCAGAAAGGAAATGAAGGTTTTAAAGGAACAGAACACATCTTTCTGTGTTCTGTCCATCTTTCCTCCCACCTTAGCTGTCATGTGTTGGGGATAATCCTCACTTACTTGATGAAGAGAAGGTAACTGTACCCTCATTCCAGAGTCAGAGCAGTGACAACCAGCTGTGATGACCTAAAGCCAGCCCCTGTTTATTTGTAATACATTATGGATGTGTCTGCAATATGAAGTACTATTAAAAAATAAATATATTTGGGGTGAAAATAGAAATAAAGAGAGTAGCACATAGAATTGGGGCAAGATATTTAAAGATTTTATTTTGTGAAAATGACAGCATTTCAAGTCACATTAACATATATGGACTTAGTTTATAACATAATACATAGGAAGATTGTTGATCATTTATTTGGATGTCATTTAAATATTTGCCATGTTACAATGTACTGTGTATCATTAAGAAAACTTACCTATTATCTTTAGAACTGCTTAACATATTTCTGTTTTAATATATTCTAATCCTTTTGTTTGATCAAAATTTATCTAATAATTAATTGTTACATACGGTAATTATTCTGTATGTTTTAGAACAGAAGATAGCAATCTATTTAAGGGTCAAAGCAAGCAAAGTTGCTTGCTAGTAGCTATTTTTTTCCTCTTGGGAAAGGCCATGTAGACTGATATCTTCCATGCGCCCCAAGATAAATATTTCTGGAGTGCAGTTTGCTGGATTTTCTTCTCTAGGGAATACATACTGACTTTTAAAAGAGTTTAAATAAAAAGTAGATTTAAACTTGACAAAAAAACATGGCAAGTTAAAAGGATTCATTCCTAATTTAAAATAATCAAAAAAGAAATTTGGAAAAAATGGATTATCTCACAGCCAATTTTACTTGTAAAATTTAATATTTAAATTCTTAATATGATTTATGTTTATTTAAATGTTTAAATGTAATTTAAATATTAAAATAACATTTCAGAACATGCACAAAAGCATTAAAATTGGGGGAGGGGCTTTCATAAAACTATTACTGCATCCAAGTAAATTAACAATGTGACTCCTGTCAGTGGATGCAGTAGTCAAGAAGCTCATACAATGTGAAGCCTCCCCTTCCTATGCTAAGCCGACCTACCTTTGACTGTCAGTTGAACTGTTAACTCAAGTTCACAATACAAACTGCTACAGTATGACCGACTTTCTTACTTCTTCATGTAAGAAGTCTAGAAGGCTTCATATTCTTTAAGGGAGCAAATAATTTGGTTTGATTCTATACCTTTTTGAAGTGTTTGTGAGATCTGAGAGACCTCATTATAGGATAGTACAGTTGGCCTTTGAATGACATGGGTTTGAACTGTGTGGGCCCACTTACACACAATTTTTTTTAAAAGAATATAGTACAGTGCTCTAAATGTATTTTCTTATTGATTTATTAATATTTTCTGTTCTCTACTACATGGCCTACTTACACACAGTTTTTTAATAAGTATATTATAGTACTGTAAATATATTTTTGATTCATTAATATTTTTCTCTAGCTTTATTATAATACTACAGTATAAAATACATATAAGGTACAAAATATGTGTTAATCCACGGTCTATTTTATCAGTAAGGCTTCTATTCAACAGTTGGCAATTGGTAGTGAAATTTGGGGGGAAGCCAAAGGTAATATGCGGATTTATGACTGTGCAGGTGGGGGTGAGGTTGGCACCTCTGGCCCCTGCATTGTTCAAGGGTCATCCATATCAGCGAACTCCAGTGTTTAGTCCTAGGACTTCTCGTCTATTTTTTGGCTTTATGTACCATCTATATGTTGGTGACTGCCAAATATAGGTGTCCATCCTGGACATTTACCCTGTGCTCCAAAGTCATGAATCCAACTTACCATCCCACTTGGAAGTCTAGCAAGTATCTCAACTATAGAATATCTCAAACCCATCTCCCATTCTTTCATCTCAGGCTGTGCTTTCTTTTACTCCTGTCCATCTCAGTTAACAGCAACTTTGATGATTTTCCAGTTACTCAAGAGAAAACCCTTAGGATCATCTCTCACCCTAAAGAACTTTCAGAAAATGCTGTTGGTTCTACCTTCAAAACATGTACTGATCACCTCTCACATTTCCACTGCTACCATGTCATCTTTAGCCTAGACTATTGCAATGGCCTTTGCCTTCATTGGCTAGGGCTGCCTTAACAAAGTACCGCAGATTGGGTGCCTTAAACAACAGAAATGTATCTTCGCACAATTCTGGAGGCTAGAAATCTGATATCAAGGTATTGGCAGAGTTGTTTTTATCTGAGGCCTCTCTTCTTGGCTTATAGATGATCTTCTTGTCTCTTCACATAGTCTTCCTCTGTATATGTACAAGTCTGTGTCCTAATTGCCTCTTCTTATAGCGACACCAGTCATACTGAATGAGGGCCCATCCTAATAATCTCATTTAGCTTCATTTCCTCTATAAAGATCCTGTTTCCAAATACAGTTACATTTTGAAGTTCTGGTGGTCAGGGCTTCAACACATGAATCTGGGAGAATACAACTCAGTTCATAACAGCCTTTTGTTAAAAAAATTTTTTTTTAAGATTTTACTTATTTGAGAGGGAGAGAGAGCATAAGCAGGGAAAAGGGAGAGGGAGGTAGAGAAGCAAATTCCCTACTGAGCAGGGAGCTGGATGTGAGGCTTGATCCTGGGACCCCAGGATCATGACCTGAGCTGAAGGCCGATGTTTAACCAACTGATCAGCCCATGTGCCCTTAAAAAATATTTTTAAAGCTTTTATTTTTTAAGTAATATATCCACCCACTATGGGACACAAACCCACAGCCCTGAGATCAAGAGTCACAAGCTCCACCAAGTGAGCCAGCCGGGCACCCTCATAACACCCTTCTAATTGGTCTCCTGTTTTTCTTGTCCCTCAATGGTCTATCCTTTATACATCAGCAAGAGTGAGTTTCAGCTTGAAACCTTCTGATGGTTTCTTAGCCCTTTCACAGTGAAAGACAAAATCCCTGCAGTTGCTCATCAGACCCTACACTATTCCCCCACCACTGACATCATCTTGTATACATCCCACTGCACCCCACTCACTCCTTGCAGCTTCACACCCTAGTGTCTTTGCAATGGTCTTCCATCCAGGACACTCTTCTTCTGATATTCTCATGCTCAGACATCACTTTTATGCCCAGAAGCCATCCCTGATGAGGTGGTTTAAAAATGCATTCTAGCTCCCTTTCCTGCTTTATTTTTGTCTGTAGCATTTAGCCCATTCTGTTACACCTTACATTTTACTTGTTTTCTCAATTGATCATCACCTGCAATAGAATATAAGGTTCTAGCTAAGGTTATCAGAGCAAGGATTTTTGTTTGTTTTGTTCATCTCTGTATGTATTATGCTGGAATGGTACCAGGCTCATAGTAGGTACTCAGTAATTTTTTTTTTAATACTTTAAAGATTTTATTTATTTATTTATTTGACAGAGAGAAACACAGCTAGAGAGGGAACCCAGCAGGGGGAGTGAGAGAGAGGGAGAAGCAGACCTCCCGCTGAGCAGGGAGCCAGATGTGGGGCTCGACCCTGGGACTCCAGGATCATGACCTGAGCTAAAGACAGTCGCTTAACGACTGAGCGACCCAGGCACCCCACTCAGTAATTATTTCTTGAATGAAAACCTCATTGACTGTACACAGACTCTCTATCATTACATATTCTCCCAGGTGAAGCCCCCTATCAGAATGAAATGCCGGAAAAATTGAAATACCTATTATGAAAGGTCTGAGGGAAAAAAACACAATAGCTAGGGTAGGGAAGCTTTGTAAAGACCTCCTAGATATTAAAACAGAACCCCCCAAATCAAACCCACACAAGAAGGTGGCCCAGTGGTGGGAGGGGGCTTCTGCAGGCTGTGCAGTAGGAAGTCTGTTGAATAACCAGTCAAGCTAACGTTCATATCCTTTTCTATTTACACTTTGGAAAAGATAAGGGTATTTATTTTTACATATTGATTTAGATACCTTGTGTCTTAATAATTCACTCAAAAGTTGCTTTCTTGTAGGTCACGTGGAATTCCCTCCAGGAGACGCCATGTCTCTGCCCTTTTATCAGAAGCTCCACCAGCACTATGACAGCAGCTACCGAAACAGGGACCTTCGCAGCACCATGAGCCAGTACCAGCAGGAGAAGAAAAGTTCTGCCATCTACACCCATGGCTCCACAGCCTATAGCAGCCGCTCCTCTGCGGCGCGCCGCCAGGAGTCCGAGGCCTTCAGCCAGGCGTCCACCGCCTCCTACCAGCAGCAGACCTCCCGGGCCGCTGAATCCACCCACACGTTCACAGCCAGTCGGAAGACAGCCTCAGCCTACGATTATGGCTACTCCCATGGGTATGTGAAAAGCAGCCTTCCGGCCTTAGCTCAAAGGCACACTCTCTGAAAAACCCTCCTATACCATGGTTTCCTTTCTTTGTGGTCTGGCAGCCCTACATTTAAATCAGGTATGGAGTGGGGCACCTGGGTCATGATCTCCGGTCCTGAAATCAAGCCCCATGCAGGGCCCTGTGCTCAGGACAGAATCTCCTTGTCCATCTCCCTCTGCTTCCCCCGCCCCTTTCATTCTCTCTCTCTAATAAATAAATAAAATCTTAAAAAAAAATTAGATGTGGAGTGAGGCCATGTATTTGGGAGACTTGGGACTTACATGTACCTGTTTACCTTCTGAGTTTCACTGGGAGCTTCATAATCACACTGATGTGTCTGGCTTGTATCGCCAACTGTGATATTGCTAGAATCAGGGAAGTTTTGCTATAGTTTGGTTTCAACATTCAGTAGCAGCAGAGCCAGAAAATATCATTTCAACACTCACAGCAGGTTTTGTGGCCCTCAGAATGTTTCTACTCAGATGAGAAGCCTGTACAGAATTTAAAATTCAGAGGTCACAGGCACCCAAACTACAGCAGAGATGCATTCTCCTTTTTTGATATCTGAGAGCTAATATTAGAATTCTAAGCCATTGTTAGGCAGGCAGTGGATATTTTCTTTAACTAGAGCATTTTATACAACCAGGTCCCTATCTCAGTCAGCCTAAGAATACCAGGAACAAACCTGTCTTCTGATAAAAATAGATTTATCTGGCGCTTTGATGGCTCAGGAGGTTAAAGCCTCTGCTTTTGGCTCAGGTCATGATCTCAGGGTCCTGGGATTGAGGCCCACATCGGGTTCTCTGCTCAGCAGGGAGCCTGCTTTCTCCTTTCTCTCTGCCTGCCTCTCTGCCTACTTGTGATCTCTCTCTTTGTCAAATAAATAAATAAAATTGTTAAAAAAAATAGATTTATCAACCCATTGCAATGAGACCACGCAGCAGAGGAAAAGAGAGAGTTACTATATTAGGATTCTGGCAAGAGTGGAGTTTACATGCAAGTCTGGTCTGTAAAGCAAGCCCAGGGTACTGTTTCTGTTGGAAGCAGTGAAGTTGAGATAAATGAGGACTGTTGTATCCAGAGGCCCTTTCTCTGGAGCTCAGCCCCTGGGTTAGGAACTAGGCTGCTTCTTTGTGTCAACAGCAACTGGGGTCATCTAGGCAACGTCTCATTCTCACTGATAAAATTTCAAACAGCAAACTTACTGGTATTCTTTGATATTAGAGAAGGAAGTTTCTCAGTGAGTCTGTAGTTCCTTTAAAGAAGGTTATCACAACCCCTTTTAGCAGCAGTGCCCCTGGGAGAAATGTTTCCTGTGAACTTCGCAGTTGACTTCTCCGTCTGTTGTTCCTTCTGATGAATGCTGGGTAGATGCTTACTTTCTCAGCCCAAGCCAATTTTTATTTTCGTGATATCCAGAATGAAATGGGGGTTAAAAAAACACTTTCAAGATTCATGTGATTTTATTGAAAATCTATTTATAGTCCGCAGAAGGAATTGCTGAACTTGAAAATGTAAACATTTCTGGGATAGACGGTAAAGAACCGCCACCTCTCCAGAGCATCTGGCATAGACTGCACTTTTTAAGTTATCAACATAATATGATTTTAAGTCTTACAAAATTTAAGTCCACAAAATATCTGTCAGGACAACTAGAAAAGGGTTTCTTTCTGGTCATTCAAGAAGTTATTGAGGGAAAAATGCAGCAGTTTGTCTGAATAGAAATGAGGGTAGTTTCTGAAGGCAGAAATTCCTGAATCCCTGTTGGATTTAAGCAGCACCTCATCTGTGGCTGTTGTTTCTTGGATACTGATAGGGACCTGCTGGAAGCTTCTGCTCCGTTCAGTAACATAGCCAGAGTCAGCTGGGATTTGCCTGGAATGCCTGATGGCCATGTTATGAAATGCCATTAAAATGGAACAGGATCATTTTGTAATCTCACTTTCATGGGATATTCAGCAGGACTTGGTGTTGGCTATAAATATGGAAATATTGTCACTAAGGTGAATTCATTTCTTTTAGCACTTGCTCTAAATGAACTGCCTTCCAAGGGAAAGTTGGGAGGAATTAACACCATGTGTATGTGACAGCATCGTTTTGTTCTGAAGAATGTTCCGTAGAACATTAAGAACCTCGTTTAGGAAAGCAGCTATTTTTTAATAGAGGAGGATTACATTTTAAATATCCATTTTCATGGACTGTCTGTGCTGAGTCTATAGAAGATGTTGTTAATATAACTGCTTGTGTACTTATTTTATTTCCCCATGGCCGTAGAATCTATAGAGTTTTATGAATTTGTGTTTTAAAGAGATTCTTACTTCTTCAACTTCATTGCTAATTTTATGTTAAATTATTTTAATTTAATTTATTTTTTAATTATTTTTAAAGATTTTTATTTGTTTATTTGACAGAGAGAAAGAGAGTACAAGAAGGAATACAAGCAGGGGGAGTGGGAGAGGGAGAAGCAGGCTTCTTGCTGAGCAGAGAGCCTGACACGGGGCTTGATCCCAGGATCCTAGGATCATAACCTGAGCTGAAGGCAGACACTTAATGACTGAGCCACCCAGACACCCCAAATTATTTTATTTTTTTTTAAAGATTTTATTTATTTATTTGACAGAGAGAAACCCAGCGAGAGAGGGAACCCAAGCAGGGGGAGTGAGAGAGGAAGAAGCAGGCTTCCCGCCAAGCAGGGAGCCCGATGCGGGGCTCGATCCCGGGTCTCCGGGATCATGACCTGAGCCGAAGGCAGTCACTTAACCAACTGAGCCACCCAGGCGCCCCAAATTATTTTAATTTTAAACAAAATCTTTTAACCACATGTGTAATGTTCATATTTAGTTATAAGGGGATATATTATATTAAACATTAGTGATTAAACCTTTGAGCCCTTTTATATTTTGTTCAGAAAACATTTGCTCTATGTTATCTTTGGAAGACTTAGCCATTTCAGCTTTAAAAAGTCTCACATAGTAAAGTTTTTTTTATTACATTTTATTTTTTCAGTGTTCCAAGTTTCATTGTTTATGCTCCAACACATAGTAAAGTTTTTACAGGAAATGGAACTGTGGTCATTTTTCTATACTCAACTTCACATCATGCTCTGTCCTGCAATGTCTATATTTATGTAGGTAGGTAAGTTGGTAACTATTCATTAATACCTTACTGTTTGAGGGACTCAAACTTCTTGGCAGAAACACGTTGACCTAGAAATGTTGACCCAGAAACAAGAGAGGGAGAAAACACCAATAGTTTTTCCTTTGTGTAATGCAATGTAAAGGAAAAGAAAGTCAACCTAATCCTGGGGTTATTTTAGTTTTTCTTTTTTTAGACCAGAGCTAACAGGTGCAGATAATATTCTTTGAACATTTGAAAATCTTCATAATTCCTTTAGGTTGTGTTTTTGTCCTCTCAAAATGGAATAACATTTCCCTGCTAAATGAAATATCTCTCTTTGGATTATGTAAAGTGTTGATTAAAACCCCTAGGTTTAGAATTCTATGCAATGTATGTAAACACTAGGCTTGTTCTATTTTTAGCCTCTCCCTTGTAGTTAGATGTCCAGTAGTAAAGTGGAAACTGTGGAGATTTATATGTGCTCAGGGGTTGGCTGACCTCAGTAGGTCTTAAGAACAATGGCCTGTTGAGCATCAATGTGGTTGTAAGTACAGATCAGTTACCAACTGAATTCTGAGCCAAGGGTTATAAAATAAATCCTGGAAGGCTTATTCTAAATGCCTTTATTATTAGTCACAGTGAGGGAAAAAAAACCCTAAATTAAAGTAATTCAGGAAAACAAAATGACACATGATTATTGTTTTATGCTAGTAATCTACAAATATTATCAGAGATTAAAGGAGAAATGGTACTCAGAACTACCATTAGGCAATGGTTCTTAACTTCTGTTAAGGAATGGAGGGTCTTAGGTGATCTGAAATTATGTGCAAAATTAGACACAGTTGAGAATTTGTTTTTGCTGTTAAAGATGGTAGCTTTCACCAGATTCTCAGAGAACCGTGTGGACTCAACAAAGGTCAGAACCACTGTGCTGGAAAGTCAGCATACAAACATCAGATAACCCCGTGTGTGGCCTGAGGGTCCCTTTCTTAACAACAATGTTGTACAAAGTTAGGGTGAAATAAGGCAGATGTTTACAGGGAGTGTGGTATTACGAGAATAGCGTTCCTTCCTTTCTTTTGAGTAGGCTGGATCATAAAGATGGAAATAATAAGTGAAATATTTTGTTATACTTGATAGATAGGAAGGAATAACTTTCAAAAAACAGAGGCAACACAGTGTAGTTCTTGGATGATGGAGGGATTTGAAGTTGTCCCTCAACAGTTTGTAGAAATGGTAGATATTTAATTGCTTGATTCAAAATAGATTGAAATTCAACCCATATGATGCAACTCAGCACAGCATCCTCTATACCCTTGCATCCTTAGAATAACACTGAGAGGTAGAAATTATATCCCCATTTTAAAAATGAGAAAATTAGAGACCTAATTGATTAAATGGCTTTTCTCCCTTGCACTAAGAAGTGGTAGAATAATGATTTGAACCCCTATCCTATCCCAAGCCTCCCACCCTTTTCATGAGTACCCAGTAACAGTTGTAATCAGCTAACTCCTCATGACCACCTGGCCCACCAGATTTTTCTTGAAGTATAGTTTTTCATTATATTTCCTTTTATTTGCCCTCCTTCTGAAGAAGGCATTGAGCACCAAAATAACCAAGATTCAGAGTAGGGAATAGGCGATCTTAGGAGCACTCATGAATGCCAAACCTGGAACCTCGCAGACCATTTCACTTGTCACTTAGGATCAGACATAGTGACTTGCAAGGGACTATAGAAGTCACAGGTGTGGGGATGAGAAAACTGAGGCATGAGTGACTTGCCTGCGGCATTCTGTCTAACATTAAATTGTGCCCTCACCTACACTCATATCACTTTGATCAACTCCCCTCAGTTGTTACCCAGATAATGACCTCTTTTGAAACTACTGTTATAGTTTGTGAAGAACATTCTAAGGCTCAAAATAATTCCAATTCAGACAGAAGATAACAGTGCTAAAGATAGAGACCACTAAACACAGAAGCCCTCATCTCATATTGGCAGATCTGATTACAGCAGAGACTGAGGGGGACCTGAAAACTTGCTCCATTTTCCACCCTAGTATGGTTTCAAAGGACCTTACCAAAGAAATCTACTGCCTTGTGGACATTTTTGTGTCTTGACCTCAGCTGTTGGTATCAGATTAGTATCTACTTTCTACATATTCATTTCCAGATGCTATAATGCAAAGGAGGTAGTCTTTGGGGTCAAACAGGCCTGTGCTTCCTTGCAATTAGGATTGTGACTTCAGAAGCTAGTTAACTTCTCAGTTTCTTCATCTGCGAAGTGGGAAAATATTCATCCCTCATGTTGCAAAGTCTAAAAGAAATAACGACTTAAGGTACTTAGTGGAATAGCTGGCGCATGGGGAACAGTCACTGAAATTTAGGTATTGTTCATTCATTCAACAAATATTTACTGAGTGCCTCCTGTGTGCTAAGTAAGCAGTGTGCTAAGTGCTTGGGATAAATTGCTGAACAAAACCAACAAAGGTTCCTGCCCTTGTGGAGCATATATTCTAGCTTGGAAGGACAGGCCATAAACAATAAACATAATAAAAAAGACATTGAATTTTATATCATGCTAGAAGATAATAGATGATATGGAAACAATAAAAAATAGAGTAGGCTAAGAGGGAACAGGTATGTGGGGCAGGGGTGCCAGTCAGAATTTTAAATAGGGTTGTCAGGCCGTTTTCAGAAGGTGATATCTGAGCAAAGACATGAAATAGCAGAGGGACTTATTTGGGGGAAAGTTGCACCAGGCATCAGGAATAGCCACTGCAAGGCCTTTCAGCAAGGAACAGCTGAGGGGATGGAGGATTGAGGGAGAAAGAAGATGTTAGAAAGGTAAAGATAGGGCAAGGCCAACCTGTATAGGGTCTTGTGGGCCATTGCAAGAAATTTATTCTGAGTTAGAGAGAGGGAGTTGTGCCAAAGTTTTGGGCAGAAGAGCTGACTTAAGTTGTAACAGGATCAGTGTGGCTGCCATGTAGAGACTAGATTGGCACATAAACAGAAGCCAGTTTCCCAGGTAGGAGGCTAATGCCATAGTCTGGGCAGGAGCAGATGGGCAGTCAGAGTGGATATGGTGGTCTGTTAGTTATTGCTGAATTCTGAATTCCACCAGATTTTTTCATAGTGCTTTTCAGCTCTTGTAGCCACATAGTTTGGAGGCTGTGAAAAAGATCTTTGTAGATTTTCTGTATACAATGAATATTTTGAGATTCTCTTTAGGTAATGTGATGATGGTAAAACCATATGCTTATTCTCCATTACCCAAGATCCAACAAAGTAGCTTCTCCCATTTGTTAGTGCTTTTACTTCTCCCGTTTGTTGGTGCTCCCATTTGTTAGTGCTTTTACTGAAGAATAAAAGCACCTGAAGTAGCCCTCGCCGTATGTCAGTCTCCTGTCCTGACTCTCACTTCTATTAATGTGTGCCTTATATGCATAGAGAGAACTAGAAGTGTCACTCCTGATAGTACCAGCGTCATATAATCAGCAGTTGGTAGATCCATGGAACTGTGAAGTGGCTGAAGCGGGAAGAGACCAAAAGCTCATCTCACTCAAGCCCTTCCTTTCACAGATACTTAAACTGAGGCCAGGAAGGATGTGGTTCATTCTCTGTTACCTGTGCTTTATTTCCCAAAAAATATTATTTGCTGGGCTCTTTTGCAGTTAATTCAAGTTTTGATGATACAAGATACTTCCAGAATGGCATTCATCATCCCCAGGCAGGTGAACCATCCTGTGAAAAGGAAGGCATGTCCTTTAATAAAGTAGGAATAGAAGGAGTCAGCTAAAGGTGGAAGAAGGGCAAAGTGGTACCTCCCAGGCTCTGCTGTGAAATGTGAAATGTGAAATGTTAGCTCTGTTCCTGCTGGTTGGGCAGTGAGGTGTAACTGAGCTTCACCACAGAGGTCTGTGAGCTCTGGAAGCCCACGGGAGCCATTGCAACAGGCTTGACCTTTCCACAGCAGCCTTTTTAGATGAAGCAAGAGAAAGCAGGAGCACCTCAAATGAGGAAGGTAACTTCCATGCCACCGCAGTGACCATCATCAAAGTGGGGTGGCTTGTGGGTTTCTCGGCTGCCTTATAAGTTAGTAAGACTAACTTTTGAAAGTCACAGACAATTTTTAGTTCACAGGTTTAGATTTTATAAGGCATCTCCTGATACTATCTTCAAGCATCTTGCATAATATAATATCAAAGAAATAACGGGTAAACCCTTTGACCCCTGCTTAAAAATAGGACATAATCTAGATCAACTGCTAAGATGGTCAGAAATGGATAAAAACTGAAAGATATATGTAGATAAGAACCATAAAAGATTTAAATCTCTCAGTATTTTACCATCTGCCTTTTCTATAACACATGATTGTTCTATATTCATGTTGAGAAGTAATTGGAACCCCATGGTATTTGCTTTTAGACCATGGCTATGCATTAGCTGTGGAAAGTTACCAAAAAGAAGATAAAATGTTGGGGCGCCTGGGTGGCTCAGTTGGTTGGGCGACTGCCTTCGGCTTGGGTCATGATCCCGGAGACCTGGGATCGAGTCCCACATCGGGCTCCCTGTTCGGTGGGAGGCCTGCTTCTCCCTCTCTCACTCCCCCTGCTTGTGTTCCCTGTCTGGCTGTGTTTCTCTCTGTCAAATAAATAAAATCTTTAAAAAAAAAGAAGATAAAATGTTACTTATCAATGGAAATTTAAATAGTGGAAAAATAAAGCAACAAATAGAAGAAAAATGTGGTTATATTCCTGTTTAAGTAACTAAACATTTTTAAAAAAATAAAAAGGAGCTATTTCTGTGGCTGAGAGTGAAACGGAGAGGGGGGGAAAAAGGATAAGCATAAGGCAAATATTGCAAAACCAAGCAGAAAACCCAAGGATGGTTGTATGACTCTACATGTCAGTAAATTTCAAGAGTGATGTTGATCAAACTAAATTCATGTTTATATCTTACAAGAAGATTTTTCTGCAAAGTATATTAGCAAAAAAGAAAGGACTCAAAGCCTCCTACTTATCTGCTAACTTTGATGTTCTCCTGAAACCTCCATAAGTGTTGAGATTGGGAAACAGGAGAATTGAAAGGTCAGTAGAAAGTGTTAAGCCTGACATGATACCCATATCAAAGGAGGATCACTGAATGAAGTTGCTCTAAATCAAAAGTAGATACAAAACAACCTTTTAATAAAACCCCAAAGAAAGTATTGTCTTTCAAGTTTTGCAAGAGGGAGAATGTGGCTGATGGAAAAGTAGAAATGAAAAAAGAGACCACAAACTTCAAGTGCTTGTTCCTGACCCTCCAGGGGTTCCTGAAGATAAAAGACTTGGAACTTCAGATGTGAGAACCCCCCAGGAGTGGCTGAATACATGAGCAAAGACAGCCAAGAGGGATGGTTTTCTAGAAGCTCACCCGTAGTTCACTAAAACCACTGCCTCTTCCTTTCTCTGGTAAACAGCTAAGCACTTGGTTTATATGCAGCAGTACTAGGTTGTAAATATATATGAAGATGCAGTTTTAAAGGAAAATTCTTACAATAATAAAAACGAATACAGCTTTTTTGTGACCACTCAGTAAAGCTGAATCACAGCACATATGTAAGCCAGCAATTTATTTTTAGGCTTTTGTACCTACCACTGTGTTATCCTAGGATGACCTACCCATCTTTCAAGGTCCAGCTTTCCACAAAGGATTCCCTGATAACCCCAGACAGACATTGTCTCTGTAGCCCAGGGATTCAACTTTTCTTTGCATGAGTCTTTCTGCTTGTCTGCCTGCCTTCCTTCTGTCCTTCTGTACTTTCTTCCTTGATGGATATCATACAGCATGTCAGGCCTGGTAGCATTTATTCCCCTACTAACCTGTATAGCTCTCAGGAAGCAAGAGTCTTTAATTTGTCTTCATATCTCTGTCCTACCTTAGTCAGATATAGTATTTTGCACACAATAGAATCAGAATAAATCTATTTCTAGAATCTGTTGAATAAATCAAATGGTTAAAGAAAGTTAAAAAAAATAGGGGCGCCTGGGTGGCTCAGTTGGTTGAGCGACTGCCTTCAGCTCAGGGCATGATCCTGGAGACCCAGGATTGAGTCCCACATCAGGCTCCCTGCTCGGCGGGAGGCCTGCTTCTCCCTCTTTCACTCCCCCTGCTTGTGTTCCCTCTCTGGCTGTGTTTCTCTCTGTCAAATAAATAAATAAAATCTTAAAAAAAAAAAAAAGAAACTTAAAAAATAAACCAGTGAAAATCTCACTGGTACTCTAACATATAACACAGACTGAAAGGCTATTTTTGAGTTCACCTTTCTCCTGCACCTTCTAAAATATCAGCTGGATTATATGCTAAATTTATGTTTTACTTTATGAGAAACTATTCAACTGTTATTTCTTTTTCTTTTTTCTTTTTATACACTCTTTAACCATTTGTTTATCTTCTTTGGTGAAATGCCTGTTCAAATCTTTTGTTTATCATTTAGTTGATTTTTTTCTGCTTACTATTGAATTATCAGAGTTATTTAAATATTTATATGTAAGTCCTTGATTAGATATATATTTGCAATTTTTTTTTCATTCTTTTCATTCTCTTAACAGTGTCTTTCAAAGACCAGAACTTTTCAGTTTTGATGAAGTTCAGTTCATCAGTTGTTTTCTCTGTGAATCACGCATTTGGTGTTATAGCTAAGAACTCTTTGGCTAACCTAATATCATAGAGTTCTCTTATCTTTTTTTTTTTAGAGATTTTATTTATTATTTATTTGAGAGAGAGAGAGAGAGAGAACCCAAGCAGGAGGAGAGAGAGGGAGAAGCAGGCTCCCCACTTAGCAGGGAAGCCCAGCATGGGGCTCGATCCCAGGACCCTGAGATCCCGACCAAGCTGAAAGTAGATGCTTAACCAACTAAGCCACCCAGGCACCCCTCTCTTACCTTCTAAAACTTTTATAATTTTAGCTTTTACATATAGAAATTTGATCTGTTTTTAATTGATTTATGTGTGTGATTGTACGTAAAGTTCTAATCCTTTCATGTATGGATATATAATTGTTCCAGCATCATTTGTTGGAAAAAACGTTCCCCCTTCAATTCCTTAGCACTCATATAAAAAGTTAATTGATCATAAATAGAAAGATTTGTTTCTCTCAATTCTGTTTCACTGACCTATATGCCTGTCCTTACATCAGTGTCACATGGGTTTAATTACTGTTGCTTAGAAAAAAATCTGAAATTGGTGAATATAAGTCTTCAAACTTAGTTCCTCTTTTACAAAAAATCTTTTGCCTATGTATTCCTTCATATTTCTATATAAATTTTAAGATCACCTTGTCATTTTCTACAGAGAAAAACATCTGCTGGGATTTTGGTAATAATCATGTTAAAATTGTTGAACCAATTTTGAAAAACATGTAATCTTAGTACTGTTAAGTCTTTCAGTTCATGAACCTGGCATATTTATTTATTTAATCAGATTCTTTTTTCATCATTATATAATAATGTTTTGTAATTTTCAAATACAAGTTTTATACTTCTTTGTCAGTTATTCCTAAATATTTTATGTTTTTGGTACTGTTGTGAATGCAGTTGTTGTCTTAATTGTATTTTTGCATTGTTCATTGTTAGTACATAGATATATAATTAATTTTTGTGTTTTGATTTTGTATCCTGCAACCTTGCTGAACTAATTTATTAGTACTAGCATTTTTGTGTGTATTTGTATTGCTTAGGATTTTCTACATTTAGGATTCTATCAGCAACAACTAAAGATAGATTTCTTCCTTCCAGTTTTTGTGTTTTTTTTTTAAACTGTGTTGGCTGGAATCTCTGACACAATGTTGAATAGCAGTACAAGAGCAAGTATCATACCCTTCTTTTTTTCAAATATCATACTCTTATTCCTAACCTCAGGAGGAAGGCATTTTTATTTTTTGCTATTAAATCTGATACTAGCTATGGATTTTTCACAGATGACCTTTATCACATTGAGGAAGTTTCCTTCTATTCCTGTTTTGTTGAGAGTTTTTAACATGAAGCAATGCTGAATTTTTGTCAAATACTGTCATCCATTGAGATGATAATGTTATTTTGTTTTTTATTCTATTAATATGGTATATTACATTAATTGATTTTCAAATGGTAAATCAACCTTGCATTCCTGGGATAAACCCCACTTAGTTTTTTTATTTATATTGTTGCTGGATTCAGTTTGCTAATATTGTGTGAAGGATTTCTGTATCTATGTTCATGAGGGATATTGGTCTGTAGTTTTCTTTTATTATAATGTCTTTGTTTGGCTTTAATATCAAGTAATACTGGCCTTATAGAATAATTTGGGAAATGTTTCCTTTTCCTCTGTTTTGGAAGAAATTAGGAAGCAATTGGTATTATTTCATCTTTAAATTTTTGATGGAATTCATCAGTGAAGCCATTTAATTGTGCAAAGATTTTAAATTACTAAGTCAACTTTTTAATTTATTATTATTGATCTGTTCAGAGTTTTAATTTCTTCTCAAGCTGGTTTTGGTAATTTGAGTCTTTCTAGGAATTTTTCCATTTTATTTAAGTGATTGAATTTCTTGTGTAAATGCTTCTACCATGTTAACTTGTGAGCCACTTAATTTCTATAGGGTCATGGTGATGTTTCCTCTTTTGTTCTTGACTTTGGTAATTTTGTCTTCTCTCTTTTTTCGTGGTTAGTCTAGTGAAATGTTTGTCAGCTTTCTTTATCTTTTCAACAAACCAAACTTTGTTTCACTGATTTTGTTTGCTGTTGTTCTTTTTTCCTATTTCACTGATTTCTTCTCTTGTCTTTATATATCCCTTCTCTTCGTTTCATGTTTAGTTTAATCTTTTTTGTCACTTCTTACAGTGCTCAAGTTATTAATTTGAGGCCTTTCTTCTTTTCTAAGATAGAAACTTAAAGCTATAAATTTTCATCTAGCCACTGCTTTGCTGTATCCCATATATTTTGATAAGTTTTTTGTTTTTGTTTTCACATAGTTTGTAATATCTTCTAATTCCACTGTGATTTCTTTCTCATCACCAGTGAGTTATTTAGAAGTATGTTGTTAGTCTTGGATACTTGAGGATTTTCTAAATTCCTTTCTGCTTAGGATTCTATTTTGTTCTTCTGCTGTCAGATAATATATTTTGTATGATTTAAATCCATTTAAATTGAGATTGTTTTGTGAGGTAGCATATTAACTGTCCTAGAGAATGTTGAAAAGAGTATGTTCTAGAAAGGTCAGTTAAGTCAAATTGACTGATAGTGTTATTTAAGACACCTACATCCTTGCTAATTTTTGTCTAGTTTTATCAGTTATTGAAACTAGAGTACTGAAGTCTCCAGTCTTTCTCAATTTTTCTTTCTTTCAAGTATGTCACTTTTTGCTTCACATATTTTAGGACTCTGTTAGTAGGTGCATATACATTTGTAATTGTCATACTTTTCTGAGGAATTGACCCTCTTATCATTATGAAATGTTTCTCTCTATCCCTAGTAATATTTTGGTTTAAAGTGCATTTTTTAATATTCATATAGCCACTCTGGCTCCTTGTGGTTATTTGCACAGTATATCTTTTTCATTCTTTTATTTTAGCACATATGTGTCTTTGAATTTTTTTTAAAGCTATGGTTTTTAAATAATCTCTACAACCAAGGTGAGGTTTAAACTCATAATCTCCAAATCAAGAGTCACATGTGTCACCAACTGAGCCAGCCAGGTACCTCTATATGTCTTTGAATTTATGGTGTGGCTTTCATAGCAACATACCATCGGATTTTTAAAAAATCCATTCTGATGATCTCTGCTGTTCTTGGAGTTTTTAATCCCTTCACATTTAGTAAAATTACCAAAATGGCTGGACTTATACTTGGTACTTTTGTGGGTTTTTTGGTATATCTCATATCCTTTGTTCATTTGTTCCCCCTTTATTGCCCTGATGGTGTTAAATAGGTATTTTTAGTGTACCATTTAATTTCTTTGTTTCTTAACTATATTTTTTTGTGTTTTTTAAAGGAATTGCTTTAGGAATTACAAAACACATACTAACTTATCCCATTCTACTTCATATTTATGCTAATTCATTACTGGTAGAAATAGAAACTTTCTTCCAATATAGCTTCATTTCCTTCCCTGCTTTTTGTGCTACTGTCATATATATTACAATTATAGAATAAGCCCAACAATGCATTGTGTTAACTATTGTTTTATGCAATCTATATCTTTCAAAGAATCTAAAAAATTAGAAAAAATATATATTTACCCAATTACTTATTTTGTGGTGCTCTTCATTTTTTTGTGTGGATTCAGATTGCTGTCTGATTCATTTCCTTTAAACCTAAGGGATTTGCATTAGCATTTCTTGTAAAGAAGGTCTGATAGCAATGAATTCTCTCATTTTTTATTTGGGAATGTCTTCGCCTTCAGTTTTGAGTGATAGTTTTATTAGATACTGAATTTTTTATTGAGTATAGTTGACACACAATGTTACATTAATTTCAGGTGTACAACATAGTGATTCAACAAGTCTATACATTGTGTCCTGCTCACTACAAGTGTAGCTACCATTTGTTACCATATGACACTGTTACAGTATTATTAATTATATTTCCTATGCCAAAACTTTCATTTCCATGACTTATTCATTCCATAATGGGAAGCCTATATCTTCTACTCCCCTTCACCCATTTTGCCCATCCTCCCATCCTCCTTGCCTCTGGCAATCATCAGATTGTTTTTTTATGTTTATAGGTCTGTTTCTGCTTTTTGTTTGCTTGTTTTGTTTTGGGGTTGCACATAAAGTGAAATCACATGGTATATGTCATTGTGTAGATTTATTTCACTTAGCATAATGCCTTCTTGGTGTATTCATGTTGTAAATGGCAAGATCTTATCTTTTTTTTATTACTGAGTAATATTCCTGTGTGTGTGTGTGTATGTTTATATATACACATGCAGTGAAATATATATATATATATACATACATACATATATATATATAAAAACATGGTTTTTATCCATTCATCTATCAATGGACACTTGGGTTGCTTCCATATCTTAGCTATTGTAAACAATACTAATATTTAATTAGTTTAATATTGTAAACATGAGATGCATATTATCTTTTTGAATTAGTATTGTCATTTTATTTCGGTTAAATACCCAATAGTGATATTACTAGATCATATGATATTTCCATTTTTAATTTCTTGAGGTGTTTCCATGCCATTTTCCATAGTGGCTGCACCAACTTACATTCCCACCAACAATGTACAAAGATTCTTTTTTTCTTCATCCTCATAAATACGAGTTATTTCCTGTCTTTTTGATTCTAGCCATTCTGATAGGTATAAAACAATAATCTCATTGTGGTTTTGATTTGCATTTCCCTGATGATTAATGATGTTGAGCATCTTTTCATGTGTTTCTTGGCCATCTCTATGTCTTATTTGGAAAAATGGCTATCCTCTGCCAATTTTATAATCAGATTTTTTTATGTTGAATTGTATAAGTTCTTTACATATTTTAGATATTAACCCCTTACCAGATATATTACTTCAAATATCTTCTTCCATTCAATAGGTTGTTTTTTTTGTTTTGTTGATGGTTTCTTTTATAATGCAAAAGCTTTTAATTTTGGTATAGCCCCAATAGTTTATTTTTGCTTTTGTTTTTCTGGATGTAGAATTCTTGATTAACTTTTTTTCAGAACTAAACATGTCATATCAATGCCTTCTGGGATGTATTGTTTCTGATGAAAAGTCAACCATTAATATGTTTTTCTCCTGTATGTGATTAACCATTTTACTCTTGCTACTTCCAAGATTTCTTTCTGGCTTTATCTAGGTGTGTATCTCTTTGTGTGTTTCTTACTTGGTTTTCTTGAACCTCTTGGATCCATAGAGTAATAGTTTTCATCAAATTTGGGGAGCTTTGGGTGCCTATGTGGCTCAGCTGGTTGGGCGACTAGCCTTCAGCTCAGATCATGATCCTGGAGTCCCAAGATCAATCCTGCAGAGGGCTCCCTGCTTGGCAGGGGAAGGAGGGGAGGGTCCTGCTTCTCCCTCTGAGCTCTCCCCTCTCATGCTCTCTCGCTCTCTCAAATAAAAAAAAAATTGGGGGAGCTTTAGGCCATTATTTCTTTGACTGTATTTTCCTTCTCTTTATCTATCCTCCTTTCAATATTACTGTTACTAATATACTCGTATGTTTAATATTGTCCCATACATCTCTGAAGGTTTTAAAAGTTTTCTTCATTCTTTTATCTTTCTGTTTTTTATTTTTTTAATTTTAACTTTTAAAGATTTTGTTTATTTATTTGTCAGAGAGAGCGAGTGAGTACAAGCAGGGAGTGCAGCAGGCAGAGGGAGAAGCAGGGTCCCTGCTGAGCAAGGAGCCCATTGTGGTACTTGATCCCAGGATCCTGGGATCATGACCTGAGCTGAAGGCAGACACTTAACCGACTGAGCCACCCAGGCATCCCATCTTTCTGTTTTTAAGATTGGATAATTTTTATCTTCAAGTTCATGAATTCTTTATTTTTCTATCTAAAATCTGTTCTTGAGTCCCTTTAATAAATTTTTCATTTAAATTATTATACTTTCAAACTCCACAATGTTCATTTGATCCTATTTTGTAATTTTTTAAAAGATTTATGTATTTAGCCTGCTCTCCCTCTCCCTCTGCCAACTCCCCCTGCTTATGCTCTCTCTCTCAAATAAGAAAATAAAATCTTTTAAAATATTTTATTTATTTGAGAGAGAAAGAGAGAGCATGAGTGGGGGAAGAACAGAGGAAAAGAATCTCAGGCATACTTCCTGCTGAGTGCAGAGCCCAACATGGGGCTCAGTCTCACAACCCTGAGCATGACCTGAGCTGCAATTAAGAGCTGGACACTTAGCTGACTGAGCCACCCAGGTGCCTCCCCATTTTGTAATTTCTGTATCTTTGTTGATATTCTCTCTTTGTTTTGAGTCATTGTCATAATACTTTTCTTTAATTCTTTAAACATGGTTTAAAACCGACCGAGCCACCCAGGTGTCCTGCTTTTTTCTAATTTGATAAAAATACCTTATAAACTGAGCTGGAGGAGAAGGAAGGGGGAGAAAGCTAGGCAGAATGCCACATAGACTTCCATTGTTCATACCTAAAGTTCAGTGACTTTTTATGATAACTATGTCTCGGTGTAGTGTATACCTTTGGTTGATTTTCAGAGCCCTGAATGGGTTGGTTTTGACACCTGTATCCAGTTTTATCATTGCTTTTTTGGGAGAGTAACTGCTGAAGTACTCACTTCATCATACCAGAAGTCCCATGTCTGCACTGGTCATTTTTAATAACTCTTCAGCAGATTATGGTGTGAAGCCAAGGTTGAGAATCACTGGGCTAGGGTATGATGGCAAGAGGATGAATGATTTCACTTCATTCAATAAACATTTATGGACCACCATTGGGGGCACTGGACACTGTGCAGATAGAAAGATAACTGAAACTATCCATCTCTATGAGTGGTCATAAGCAGTGAGACGGAGAGGGAAAGGAATAATGCACTATAACTCAGGCATATAGGGATGGGCGATGCTGGGCTTGGGAGCAGTGTAAGCAAAAGACAATCCCTACAGCCCATGATTTTTCTGAAACATGACACAATAGGCTATCACATTTTCAGAAAGAAATATAGCCTATAAGCAGATCCCTGCTTAATGTAAGTATGAATAAATTTGCTCATCCTGGGGAATGAGGACAATTTCAATTACAAACATAACTTTAAGGAACCAGCACTTTATTTGATGCAAATTTTAATGAGTTTTTTTAATGCTATTTTTTCAACTGAACTTTGATGATTTTATAACCTATGAATAAATTCGGGAATAACAAATCACCATGGGAGTCATTACAGGCAATGCAATATAGTATTATGGTCTCCAAAGTGAGGTGTCCACAAAGGCAAACCATGGGAAGATAGGAAGAAATAGTAGTACTTGTATTTAAAAAAAAGAAAATTAAATTTGGTCTTTAAAATGTTTCTATTGACTGAAGATTTCCTAAAGTGACTATTTCTATAGCAGCATATGCATAGAACATATAAAGAAAAAGTCAGAGACTCCTGGTATAGTGGCAAGAATACTGACCTAGATGGGTGCTAGACCCTACTTCAGCTACCACCTTGCTGTGTGAACATGGGCAAGTTACAAAGGCCCTCTTCTATCTCCCAAATCTGTAAAATGAGGAGCTTGTGATAAATAGCCTTGAGATCACTTTCAGTTCTGGGATTTTTAAGTGGTTTTGTTCTTTATTTTCCCGTCAAGTAGAAATATGAAGTTGAAATAACAGATGGTTATCTTTTGTTGTTGTTCAGTATTTTAATTGGAATAATGTAAACCTATTTCTGAGTTCCTGGAATATTTCCAGAGAGAGCTTTCTCTACGTCGGCTACATCTGTTTTTCTGTGGTACTGCTGGTTGTAGATGTGATGATGCATACACATCATGACATTTCTTTAAATTCTTTTAAATTTAGGCATAAATTTAGGCAGAGGACATACCCCAATTAGTAGCAGAGTACAAAAATTTGTACTTAGACACAGATGTGAAGTGCATGTATACACACATAAATCAATCCTTAACTATTGCTTAATTTCATCACCTTCATAGACTGAAATTCAGAAAACTTTAAGAAAGCTTCACGATTTAAGCTCAGTACATAAAGAGCATTAATTGTAGTTTTAATAGTTAAAAGACCCAAATAGATCCATGCATATCAAGTTGAGTGTCTACTCAGAAACTGACTTTAAGATGGAGCGTTATTTTTAAAATTTAGATATAACTAAAAACCCAACAGCTTAGCAAAACTTTATTTCATCTTTTTAAAAGAAATTATTTAAATTCAAGTTAGTTTACATATAGTGCGTTATTAGTTTCAGGGGTAGAATCTAGTGATTCATCAGTTGCATGTAACACCCAGTGCTCATTCTCTCAAGTGTCCTTCATAATGCCCATCACCCAATTACCCCATCTTCCCCACTCACCTGTCCTCCAGCAACACTCAGTTTGTTTCCTAGAGTTAAGTCTCTCATGATTTGTCTCCCTCTCTGTTTTTTAATCATACTTTATTTTTCCTTCCCTTCCCCTATGTTCATCTGTTTTGTTTTTTAAACTCCACATATGCATGAAGTCACATGGTATTTTTCTCTGACTTATATCCCTTATTTCACCTTTTGATTATATTTAAAAAATTTAAATTTTACATATTCTTCTTAAAACATTGTCCTCTAAAAACAATATTCAGCCGCTGTGATTTACCTGTGAGGATGGAATAATCACCTTCTGGCACATTCTGTGTGATAAGTGCATCATTTCAAAGATTCATCTTGAAGAGTAAATGACAGAAATAACACGACAAAAAGAATGACATCATAGCTGTTTCAATGTGAATAAATGTTGAAAATATGAGCTCATGAGAATGATTATAGATACTAGAATGATAGTAAAAAGAGCAAAAACAGAAAAGTAAAAGTAAAATGAAAAAATGCAAATATCCTGTAAATAGAAAAAAGAAAACTCCTAAATTCCAAAATTAATTTTATTTTGCATGGTAATGAATTAAAGAGGGGAAGGAAAATACCACTTAAACTTAGACCTGTATTAGCACAGCCTGTACTTTGTGATCTGCTGGGTATAGAATGCAATCATTTTGCTGCTGCCTGGAACACGCAGCTAGGAACAAATTTCACTCAGCCTTCCAACTGGTAACCAATCCTCAACCTTGAATTCAAGGTTCTAACCCTTTTTATTTTTTTAAAGATTTTATTTATTTATTTGACAGAGAGATCACAAGTAGGCAGAGAAAGAAGAGGAAATAGGCTCCCTGCTGAGCAGAGAGCCTGATGTGGGCCTCAATCCCAGGACCCTGAGATCATGACCTGAGCTGAAGGCAGACTTTAACCCACTGAGCCACCCAGGCTCCCCAAGGTTCTAACCTTTAATGTTAATGCTGATCATAGACTGGGACCTAGATATTCAACCTAGGGAAGGAGCTAGTTAGTGGGAGAGGAAGAAATTGGCTACTCTGTTCTGGGGATGAAGGGCAGTAGCCTATTTTATCACCTCAGGCCTAGAATCACTGCACCCCTCCCCCAATACTTTCTAGAAGCCCTACAGTCCTGTGCTACTTGTATAGCAGAAGATAGATTCTCTTGCATTATTATGTGTTTCTTTTGCTCTATATATGTGTTTGGCCTGTCTTCTGTTTTTTGATATAGGTCATCTCTGCTTCTCCTAATGCTTCTTTAAAGATAAAGAAATGATCAGGTTTAGACAGTTTGGAAGATTTTTCTTGTTTCAGCTGGGCATCATGCTCTTGCCATGCCACATCACACACAAGCTTCACTTTCTTCCCAAATTTTTTCTAGACAAGCAGACTTCTTTTTTTTTTTTTTTTTTTTAAAGATTTTATTTATTCGACAGAGAGAAACACAGGCAGAGAGGGAACACAAGCAGGGGGAGTGAGAGAGGGAGAAGCAGGCTTCCCGCCGAGCAGGCAGCCCGATGTGGGGCTCGATCCCGGGTCTCCGGGATCATGACCTGAGCTGAAGGCAGTCACTTAACCAACTGAGCCACCCAGGCGCCCCAAGCAGACTTCTTAATACTGTTACAAAGATACTACAGAGTTCTGGTAGAGTTTCCTATTGTGGCTATCTTTCAGTACTATGTAGATGAGGGACTTACAACATGAGTCCATGGATTAATTTGAGAGAGTCAATGAGCTCCTGAAATTCATGCCCACTTATATATATTTAAATGAAAATGCATTTCATTTCACTCAAGAACTACACAGATTAAGACTGATTCTACTTTTGGCTTTATCAATCCTTTTCTCTAGGTGTAATCTCTGCCATGCTAATACTTTTTTTTTTTGTTTATTTAGAACACTGTCTACCTCCAAATGCACATTTTCACAAATGTGTGTGGGCAGATTTTTATGTATAACAGAACTGATCAAAGCATTCTTTATCACACCCCTGTATCTCTCTGAATTACTCAACACTATGTGTTTACACAAAATATATTAACTCTCTTTTGATGAACTCAGTGCTTCTTCTAAGAGAGGAGTCTCTCTACACTACATAAAGGCCTCAAAGTTGAACCTAGGGCTCCTGCATCAAAATGGTTTGGTGGAGAAGGGAGAAGGACTCCCGATACAGAACATTTTTTATTTTATCAATCCCCTGAAAAGACTTGGATAAAACCATTTTTATAGACTTCCTACATTTTGAACATTAACTTAACAGCAAAGAGTATTTGGAACTATTAAAAAACACCGCTGTTTTCCCTTGAAACTTTCGGAGAGGGGGTATGATGGACAAAGCTATGAAATTACCATAGACCTATTTTTCTCTTGTGTCTGTATAGCGTGCATTATATGAGGTCTCTCTCACTCCACTTTAGTTCTAAAGATAAAAGATACTATAACATGGTATAACCCGTTGGGAGAGGGAGAAGCAGGCTCACCCACTGAGCAGGGAGCCCGATGCAGGGCTGGATCCCAGGATCACGGAATCATGATGTGAGCCAAAGGCAGACGCTTAATGACTGAGCCACCCAGATGCCCCATTTTTGAATATTTTGAATGCAGTTTTTGGTAATTACCTAATATTAAGGATTTTGTTTCAGACTTACAGATTCCAGTCTCCTGTTAGAAGATTATTCATCCAAGTTGAGCCCCCAAGCAAAGAGAGCCAAGAAAAGCCTTCTTTCCGGGGAGGAGAAGGAAAATCTGCCCAGTGACTATATAGTGCCCATTTTCTCGGGACGGTATGTATGTATTCTCTTCCTGGCTTTAAATATTAGGAAGTGAAGAGTAAATGTTGTTGGGTAATCGTAATAATTGCAGCTGGAATTTATGGAGCACTTAACTATGTACTGATTGAAGGAAGTCTGAGGAACCTTCGAACTCTGCACTGAGGGAGACATGTTCATCATGAAAATCTGCTATCACGTGAGATCACTACATGACTAAAGAGAATGATCAGGAACTTAGTTCTAGTTATGTAACTGACTGAATTTAGAAGGAGAGTATAGGATGCTAGGGACTGGACATGACATATAGTCACTAGAGTAGAAAGAAAGGCTCAAGGGACGCCTGGGTGGCTCAGTTGGTTGGGCCACTGCCTTCGGCTCAGGTCATGATCCTGGAGACCCGGGATCGAGTCCCACATCGGGCTCCCTGCTCGGCGGGAAGCCTGCTTCTCCCTCTCTCACTCCCCCTGCTTGTGTTCCCTCTCTGGCTGTGTTTCTCTCTGTCAAATAAATAAAATCTTAAAAAAAAAAAAAAAAAAAAAAGAAAGAAAGGCTCAAAACTATAAAATACTGGATGAACTAAAAAAAAGTCAAAATGTTATATTAGGTAGAGGGAAACCACTGTGATTACCAGTTTGGTTTAAAAATTATTAAGTAGGAAGAAGAAAAATCTTAGATAACATAGATAACATAGACTAAGTAAAAGAATGGCATCATAAT
>PITA01003346.1:0-46827 GCA_004023965.1 Spilogale gracilis
CTGTGGAAAGAGCCAAGGTGCCCATCAACAGATGAATGGATAAAGAAGATGTGGTACATATATACAATGGAATACTATGCCTCCATCAGAAAGGATGAATATCCAACTTTTGTAGCAACATGGACTGGATTGGAAGAGATTATGCTGAGTGAAATAAGCCAAGAAGAGAAAGTCAAGTATCGCATGGTTTCACTTACTTACGGTGCATGAGGGGTAACCTGGAGGACAGTGGGAGAAGGAAAGTAAATGGGAAGTAGGGTAATCTAGGGAGGGAAATGAAACAACAGAGACTTTGGACACAGAAACAAACTGAGGGACTTGGAGGGAGGGGGGTGGAGGGATGGGAGAGCCTGGTGGTGGGTACTGGGGACACCTGAAGCGTGGAGCACTGGGTGTGGGAAATGGGGAATGAATCTTGGAACACTGGAAAAAAAATTAGTAACAATAAAAAAAATAGAGAAAAGTACAAAGAAGAAAAAAACACCAATATTTTAAGTAACCACTACTGACTCATTCAATTATTTTATTCCAGGTTATTCTTCTAAATACATGTATCACTGTTGTACATTGTAGGCAGTTAGTAAACAGTTGCTAAATATACATTTTTAAATAAAATATCCTTTGGAAACATCATTTAACTCCTTAAAATATTTATTGAAGTTAATATGTAGTTAATCACATCTCATTATATTTTTATGACACATGCTACATCTTCAGAAGATAATTTCCAGATGTTTTGTACTATTTTATATCCCTACCAGTAAGGTATATAAAGTTGTGCATCTAACTGAACCCTCACCAAAATTGAATATTATTGTTTATGTTTTTATTAAAACGTAAAAATATATTTCACTTAAATTTCCATACTTGCATTCATCTATATGTGTTTCTATATATATACACACATAGGCACGTGACCTGTATATACATAATATATATATAGAGAAAGGTGGTGTGATTGGCACTTTTTCATTTCTTTTTTTATTGAAGTATAGTTGACATATAATATTAGTTTTAGGCATACAACATAGTCATTCTGCATTTGTATATATTGCAAAATACTCACCATGATAAGTGTACTTACCATCTGTCACTATTGAAAAATTATTACAATATTATTGATATATTCCCCATGCTGTAGTTTTTATCCCCATGACTTATTTTATAACCGGAAGTTTGTACCTCTTAATCCACTTTACTTACTGTGCATATCCCCCACCACCTTCCCCTCAGGCAACCACCAGTTTGCTTCCTGTATTATGAGGTTGTTTGTTTATTTGTTTTGTTTTTTAGATTCCACATAGAAAAGAAACCATAGTATTTATCTTTTTCTAGCTGATGTATTTCACTTAGTATAATACCTTCTAGATCCATCCATGTTGTTGCAAATGACCAGATTTCATTTTTTATGGCTAATTTTCCATTGTGTGTGTGTGTATATATATATATATATATATATATATCATCTTTTTTTTATCCAGTTATCTATCAGTGGACATTTGGTTGCTCCTATAGGTTGGCTATTTTAAATAATGTTGCAGTAAACATAGGAGTGCATATATCTCTTCAAATTGGTGATTCATTTTCTTTAGGATAACTAAATTGGTTTATTTTCGTTATTCCTTATATTATTAACCAATAATTAGTTATTCATCATAGATTTTTTGTTTTCATCATCATAACAAGTCCCTGGAAGACTCTGAAAGATTCACTGGAAGTTTTTTCTTTTGCTGATGGTATTGCATCTAGTATTACTTTGTCTATTCTGTCATTTTTAATCTTTTAGTTTCGTTTTTTTTTTAAGATTTTATTTATTTATTTGACAGAGAGAAATACAGCCAGAGAGGGAACACAAGCAAGGGGAGTGAGAGAGGGAGAAGCAGGCTTCCCGCCGAGCAGGGAGCCCGATGTGGGGCTCAATCCCCGGTCTCCGGGATCATGACCCGAGCTGAAGGCAGTCGCTTAACCAACTGAGCCACCCAGGCGCCCCTAGTTTAGTTTTTTTAGATAGTTTTTTTGTTAGCTTACTATATTGTTATTTTTCTTTTAATAGCTAGGTTTCATCCATTTGCAGTATTGTCTTCAGTTTTCTTGTTTTAAGTTTTTAAATTTTAATGTTTCTTACTATTTCTTTTCTATTCTGAGTCCTTTTGTTTTCCTAATTGTTTTCTCTTCATCATCCTCTTATTCTGCAGGTTCTTCTTCTTTCACTAATAAATAGCCAGTAATCCAGTAAAGATATCATCATAAAATTAAACAACAATAATTTGTTTTAGGGAGATAGGCATTTATTGAATATAGTGCAAGGAAGCGGTGGGCAGGACAGCAAAGAGACTGTCTGCCAGGAAGTAATGGTAGGGAGCTATAGTTAAGGGGAGGAGTGAGAAGATACAGGAAAATGTGAAATTTTCCTTTTTCTGCTACCTGTGCCCATTTATAAGTAGCCCCTGGTCAGCTATGGCTTATGGCTATTTTGAGTTGGATTGTCTAATGAGCCTGTTTGCTTTCAGCCCATTGGTCACTGTGGGCCCTTTTACCTTACTCAGGGTTTCCATTGCTCAAGCCTATTGCCTAAAAGCAGCCTCTACATCCCCCCGATGACTGATAGACAATGACATATCTTTGGCATTTGGGTCAAAATCTTATCTTCAGTAGCTGCTTCATGCTAGACAGGATGGGGGGCGCTCTGTCCCTACCTAAACTTGTCGGTCTGTCAGGGGTACTGTGCTGTTATAGACCAGAGCATGGTATTAGATTAATAGGTTATTTAAGTGAAATTCTTTGGTAGCCTGGTCCATGAGATTTAGACAGAGAGGATCCTCTGATGGTATGGGCTGGAATCCTTGTTGAGTCATCATTCGTATATGGAATTGTTGGATTCTAGAAGAGACAGATTTAACAAAGAGATTAACAGAGGGGGGGCAGTAATTAAGAGTATGAGTATTGAGGCCAGGGGTCCTAAGAAAGGAAGAAGCCAGGATAACATGACCAGGTTTGTGTCCAGAAAAATCATCCTTGTGTTGCACGTCCCAGGAGGAGGAAGTCACTCACATGTGTAGGAATGTATTTTGCCTGTAGATCAAGATGGTGGCTGGATCCACAGGAACAAAGGAAAAAGGGGGAGAGGTGAAAGAAGTAAGCTGGTAGAGAGTCAACCAGTGTCAGGGAAGGGTCCCAACTTAATCTGTGATGTGTGCAGATTCACCCTGGACTAGCTTCTGCTGCCAGCGGCCCCACACACTGGGAACGGACACCTCACAGGGTATGGAGTAGGAGAGAAGGGGGCCTCCAAACTGCTTGCCCTTAGACCACATCAGGGAGTGGCCTTGGCCAGTGATCTTCAGTTGTCTGAGGAGTACTAGGGTTAGAATGCCTAAGGGCTGGAAAGAGAAAAGAGAGGGAGGGGAGGATCCCTTTGAAGATCTAGAGGAGAAATCCTTCTCCCTTCCAGAGAAAGGAGGTCTGGCTGGTTCTCCTGGGGCTTTGGATCCTTACTGAGTAGTAAACTCTGTCAGTTTTCCAAGGAGTACTAGAGTTGGTCCACTGAGGGAAAGTCCCAAGGAATTTCCAGAGAATATGGGGAAGGTTTCCATCTGGCATAAGTTGCCTCTGAGGGCCACCAAATGTGGGGTGACCCAACTGGGTGGAGGCCTGCAGTGTGGGTGGTGAAAGAATTCACCCAAGACAGAACAAAGGAGATAGAAGTTTATTTTTAAGATAAACTTAGAGCAACAAAACTTAGAGGATTTAAGTCTATAGAAACCCAAAGCAATAGGTCTTTTTCAGAAATTGCCTTAACTTTTCAAAAAGTCTAAATCAGAGCAATGTGAATTAAATCAGTTTATTGGAGAGAATAGATTTCAAATATGTGAAAAATTATTTTACATATGCAAACAGGCAAAAATTACCACTTTGATAATTATATATACCTTGATAATTATATAAGATATTACATTATCTCTCTCTCAAGTAAAAAAAAATCTTAAAAAAAAGAAGTGAGGAATGATAAAAACAACTTGCCTAGGACCATTGTAGTAATAATAAATAATTTGGTAACTGAAATCTTAGGATGGGTGACTCCTTAACCCTTAAACATGCAGAATTTACCAGTATAGCCAAAGGCAAATGTGTCCATTCTCTTCTCATAACATTGAGGTATTGTTTTTATTAGATATTAAAGCCACAAACATTTGAATGTAATTTTTTGAGTCACGTTTAAAAAATACCTTTATATATATTAAATTTCTTTAGGTCTGGAGAAAATGCATATTTTAAGTAGTCCAGTTAAATGTTTTTTACTCAAAACAGAAAGAATTTAATTATAAAGAAAAGGAGAAAGTTTTTCAAAGCCATGACGACTTCAGGCAGTTATAGCATCATAATACAAATTCTTTGAAGGATGTGTTTAAGAATGCAACCTGACAAGTCCCTGGATTCCTTTTTTTAATGTTCTGTTTCCCAAAAAGGAATAGAACTATGAAATAATGCAGTGGGTTCTCCACAAAGCATTTCAAATACCATATTTTGTGTCTGACATCATTAGACACAATGCACTTATGCAAAGTAAGTAAATACCAGTGTAAACCACAGGCTTCTGTGAGTTGTCACTTAAACTTTAGGGTTTGTATCCTAAAGCTACACTTTTTTCCAAAAATTTCTTTTTATTAACATATAATGTATTATTTGTTTCAGGGGTACAGGTCTGTGAATCATCAGTCTTACATAATTCACAGAGCTCACCATAGCACATACCATCCCCAAAGGCCATCTCCTAGCCACCCCAGCCTTCCCACACCCCCTCCCCTCCAGCAACCCTCAGTTTGTTTCCTGAGATTAAGAGTTTTTTATGGTTGTCTCCCTCTCTGGTTTTGTCTTGTTTCATTTTTCCCTCTCTTTTCCTATGATCTTCTGTCTTGTTTCTCGAATTCCTCAAATCAATGAGAGCATATGATGATTTATTTCTCCGATTGAGTTACTTCACTTAGAATAATACCCTCTAGTTCCATCCATGTCGTTGTAAATGGCAAGATTTTGGTTTTTGGATGGCTGCATAGTATTCCACTGTGTGTGTGTGTGTGTGTGTGTGTGTGTGTGTGTGTGTGTGTGTGTATCACATCTTCTTTATCCATTCATCTGTTGATGAATATCTATACTCTTTCCATAGTTTGGCTGTTGTGGACATTGCTGCTATAAACGTTGGGGTTCACATCCCCTTCAGATCACTACATTTGTATCTTTAGGGTAAATACCCAGTAGTGCAATTTCTGGGTCACAGGGTAGCTCTATTTTCAACTTCTTGAGGTACCTCCCTACTGTTTTCCAGAGTGGCTGCACCAGCTTGCATTCCCACCTACAGTGTAGGAGGATTCCCCTTTTTCTAAATCCTCGCCTGTATCTGTCATTTCCTGATTTGTTAATTTTAGTCATTCTGACTGGTATGAGGTGGTATCTCATTGTGGTTTTGATTTGTATTTTTCTGATGCTGAGTAATATTGAGCACTTTTTCATGTATTGTTGGCCATTTGGATTTCTTCTTTGCAGAAAATTCTGCTCATTTCTTCTGCCCATTTCTTTTTTTTTAAGATTTTTTTTTTGACAGAGAGATAGAGAGTACAAGTAGGCAGAGCAGCAGGCAGAGGGAGAGGGAGAAGCAGACTCCCCACTGAGCAGGGAGCCCAATGCAGGACTTGATCCTGGGACCCCGGGATCATGACCTGAGCTGAAGGCATCTGCCTTAACTGACTGAGTCACCCAGGTGCCCCTGCCCATTTCTTGATTGGATTCTTTGTTCTTTGGGTATTGAGTTTGGTAAATTCTTTATAGATTTGGATACTAGCCCTTTATCTGATATGTCATTTGCAAATAGCTTCTTCAATTCTGTCATATGTCTTTTGATTTTGTTGACTGTTTCCCTTGCTGTGCAAAAGCTTTTGATCTTGATGAAGTCCCAATAGTTCATTTTTTTCTTTGGTGATGTTTCTAGGAAGAAGTTGCTGTGGCTGAGGTCGAAGAGGTTGCTGCCTGTGCTCGCTTCAAGGATTTTGATGGATTCCTTTCTCACATTGAGATCTTTCATCCACTTTGAGTCAGTTTTTGTGTGTGGTATAAGGAAATGGTCCAGTTTCATTCTTCTGCATGTGGCTGTCCAGTTTTCCCAACACCACTTGTTGAAGAGACTGTCTTTTTTCCATTGGACATTCTTTCCTGATTTGTTGAAGATTAGTTGACCATATAGCTGAGGGTCCATTTCTGGGTTCTGTATTCTGTTCCACTGACCTATGTGTCTGTTTTTGTGCCAGTACCATACTGTAATAGAGCTTGAAGTCTGCAATTGTGATGCCACCAACTTTGGTTTTCTTTTTCAACATTCCTCTGGCTATTCAGGGTCTTTTCTGGTTCCATATAAATTTTAGGATTATTTGTTCCATTTCCTTGAAAAAAATGATGGAATTTTGATAAGGATTGCAATAAATGTATAGATTGCTCTAGGAAGCATAGACATTTTCACAATATTTGTTCTTCCAATCCATGAGCATGGAACATTTTTCCATTTCTTTGTGTCTTCCTCAATTTCTTTCATGAGTATTCTATAGTTTTCTGAGTACAGATTCTTTACCTCTTTGGTTAGATTTATTCCTAGGTATCTTATGGTTTTGGGTGCAGTTGTAAATGGGATCAACTCCTTTTTTTTTTTAATTTTTAAAATTTATTTGACAGAGAGAAACACAGCCAGAGAGGGAACACAAGCAGGGGGAGTGAGAGAGGGAGAAGCAGGCTTCCTACCAAGCAGGGAGCCTGATGTGGGACTCGATGCCAGGTCTCCAGGATCATGACCTGAGCCGAAGGCAGTGGCTTAACCAACTGAGCCACCCAGGCGCCCCTGGGATCAACTTCTTAATTACTCTTTCTTCTGTCTTGCTGTTGGTGTATAGAAATGCAACTGATTTCTGTGCATTGATTTTATATCCTGACGCTTTACTGAATTCCTGTATGAGTTCTAATAGTTTTGGAGTAGATTCTTTTGGCTTTTTCACATAAAGTAAGCATATACTTTATTCTTCTTTGATTCCAACCATGTATTTATGACATTTTTGTTACTGAGGCTGCTGGTGACTCCTTTCTATCATCATGTTTCCTATAACATACCTGGAAAAGTAGCAATCTGTGAAAAATTTCAGCCAATGGAAGGAAGTCCTTCCATTTTGTGAGAGGACCATTTTGCCTCCTGCCTTTTGAAAGGTCCTGGGAGACTCACCTGGCTCCATATGCTCTAAGCCATCAGAGGAGGTAGATGCTTGGCTTGTGAGATTCCTGGCTTCTGTGTTTACTTTTGCCTGAGAATATGTTCATATTTTCTCTGGTTGCTATGTAATTATTAGAATCATATATTTATCTAATTAAAGATTCCGCATACTTTTTCTGTAAGAGGGCAGATATCAGATATTTTAGGATTTCTGAGTTCTACAGTCTATTGCAGCCATAAACAATAAGTAAATGAGTAACTGTAGCTGTGTTCCAATAAATCTTTATTTACAGAAATAGGCAGGTTAGAAAACAATGACTGAGGATGGAATTTAAAGCATCTGTGATGTCTCCTTTTCCTATTCTTAATCTTTAGTAGGTTGAGGTCAAGCAAAAAAAAAATAAATAAAATATATTTAAAAAGGAATTAGAAGTGAAGTCTAGGATTTATAAATTAGAGGCCACATTCACTGCTTATTTGCAGGACTCTCTTTACTAGTGTCATGCTCTGTGACCCAAATGTTGAACAGCAAGTCCTTGTCTCCTATAGCTCATCCTCATAACAATTTTATCTGCAGCTCTCACCCTTCTTTGGGTCTATCCATTTCTCTTCCCATTAAAGTACATGGTACAGAAGAGAATCTTTCTTTACTAAGGAGCCTGTGTCATTTTTGTCTCTGCCAGATGACTTTTCACTTACTTATCTGGCTTTTGTGCCAAATGCTGATGGAATTTGAGCATATTATCATTGCCACATTAAACGTGGAGACATAAACTAATGCTTTTTGCATGTTTATTGCTTCTCTTTGCATACAGTTTCCTCTCTACTGCAGTCCATAAATAAGAGGGCATATTTCAGGAAGGGCCTTTCCCCACCACTTAATCCTTTCCCCTTTAATGGCCCATAAATTTGACTACCATTTGCCTTCTTCTTTACTTTCATAAAACAGTATTCTCATTTTCAAAAATGTTTTGAATAATTTAAAAGTTGTTTCAAAAGTATAATACTTTCCAGTGGCATCCAAAAAATTTGGGTGGGCTTTATAACTTTTACCGCTTATAACTCAAGTGCCTCAATTAATCTTCATTAATAGGTATATTTTGAGTATTTACTGTGGGCAGGGCATTATATTAAACAGCATAACAAACTAATATCTGTTTTCCAACTGAAACAACTTAATAGAAATTTGAGACAAATATCAAAGGTACTTTTTCAGCTACCAAGAAAATCAGTTCAACATAAGGTACTATCCATGATTATCTGCATACTACAGTCTGTTTTCTGCTTTATTTTGCTAATGGATATTTCAATTTAGTATTCTTACTACCAAATATACTTGTATATTCTGAGAAAAACATCTTCCAACCTAGTTATTTGGATAGTGAAGATAAAAATATGAACTTTTCTGGTACAGTATGACACATTCAAAGCATAATATTTCCTTAGCCCAGGATTGTTGCTATGTGGAAAATTATTTATGTGGTTGAGATCACAGAGAGTACGTAATTTTATACTCTTGATTGCTTTTATTTAAAGATATTTATTTATTTATTTATTTATTTGAGATAGAGAAAGAGAGAGGGAAAGTATGTACACATGCACATTGGAGCTTGCAGGAGCTGCAGAAAGGGGCAGTGGGGCGGGGGGAGGAGAACCTCAAGCAGACTCCATGCTGAACTCTGAGCCAGAGGTGGGACTTGATCTCACAACAATGAGATCACAACCTGAACTGAAACTGAGAGAGGCCGCTTAACCAATTGAGCCATCAAGCTACCCCTTGATTGTTTTTACTTTAACATTATAAAATTACTTTCCCCATCTGATTATAAAATGATTTTGAATCATATTTTTGATCATTGCCCAATATCTCAATGATAAATGACATATCATTATACTATTTTTTAATAGTTTTGTGTTTGTGTACTTATTTTTTAAGGTCTTAATTTTTTTAGAGCAGTTTTACATTCACAGCAAAATTGAGAGGAAAGGTACAGAGATTTCACTAATACCCTGCCCCTGCACATGCATACCCTCCCCCATTATAAACATCATTCATCTGAGTGGTACATTGGTTATAGCTGATGACCCTGAATTGATACATCATTATCACCCAAAGTCCATAATTTGCATTTGGATTTATTTTTGATGTACGTTCTATCCATCATAATGGTGCAGAGTATTTTCACTGCCCTAAAAATCCTCTGTTCAATCTATTCATCCCTCCCTCCCAACCTTATCAACCACTGATCTTTTTATTGCCTCTATAATTTTGCCTTTTCCAGAATGTCTTCTAGTTAGAATAATAAAGTATTTTATCTTCCACCATATAAATTATGATCTAATAAAATATCTACACATATCAAGTTTTTCCCAAACTCATGACTTTTTTCTTGAGCCAGATTTATACACATGCTGGATTAAAAAGTACATTATTCAATACTTTATTTTAAAAATTGACTATCTTAGTAGATATAAAGTAGGACCATGTATTGTTAGTTTGATGATAAAAATATGACTTTATTTTTTTACATTTTCATTTCTTTGATTTCTACTAATGTTGAACCTTTGCCTCCAAACTTTTTAACAATTTGTTTTTCATCATTTGGGAATTCTCTGTGTTATGTCAATTGCTCAATTGTACAGAAAGGGTTTTAACATGTTTCTTAAATATGTATACATTGACTTTTTAGAATAAGTTGCCATATTTATTACATTTTCCAATTTCTTGTTGACCTTTTAACTTTTCTAGTTATAATTTGAAATTCAGAAATTGTGAGATTTCAGTCATTTAAGTCAACATTACTTTGTGATTTCTTTCTATTAAGAAACTTAGGAAGTCCCCCTGCCCATACTTGAAAAAATATTAATCATTGTGTTCTATAATTTTGTTGATTAATTTTATTTTAATTTTTCTAATCCAGCTAGAATTCAATTTGATGTATGAAATAAAATGAATATATGAATTCATTTCCCTAAACTAAAAAATAGTACCAATATCATTTATCCTTTCCCCAGTGCTTTATGACATTGTTCCTCATGTATTACATCTTATATATCGCAAGATATTTTTTTGAATTATGTAGCAGAGAGGTCTCCAAACTTTTTGATCACATGCCTACCAATACAGAATATTTGTACATGTTCCATTGATATATGTATATTAATTTTATTATATACCTGTACTGCTGTCAGTTCATATGTTAACATTTATATTAATTTATATCTTGAGATCAAGTAGAAATATAATTTTTAAAAATTTGGCCCCCCTCTGGTGAATTTTTTTGGCACATTATACACTGCTTATCATATGATTTCTCTTATTTTAGCTTACTAACAATGTTTTAATTTCCTTTATATATAGTTTTTTCCTCAGGATTATTCTTTATTCATTTATTTGATGTTTCCTTCTATGTAAACACATGCATCATTTTGTAAAGTTTCCTAAAAAATTCCATTTGGACTATAATTGTGGTTTCATTCAACTTATAGTTTTTTTTTCTTTTGTCTTCTTTAGGTAGTCTTCTAATTCTCATTGTATAACTTTTGTCATCTTTATGTCTCTTGGTAGAGTTTTGAAAATGACTATAAAAAATCGTTTATGTTGAGGCACCTGGGTAGCTCAGTTGGTTAAGCGACTGCCTTCGGCTCAGGTCATGATCCCAGAGACCTCGGATTGAGCCCCACATCGGGCTCCCTGCTTGGCGGGAAGCCTGCTTCTCCCTCTCTCACTCCCCCTGCTTGTGTTCCCTCTCTGGCTGTGTTAAATCTTAAAAAAAAATGGTTTATGTTATTTCTAGGGACAGTATGTGTGTATTTGCTACTATGGAAATTTGGTATTTTCTTCTTTTTCAAGTTATTTTTAATGGGTTATTGCATTTATAGGGTGACTATATAATCCTACCATCCAAACCATTTCATTTATATTTTTCAAAAGACGCATATATTTATTTGAGAGAGCGTATGAGTGGGGGTGGAGTATCAGAAGTAAAGAATCTCAAGCAGACTCTCCCCTGAGCACAGAGCCTGATGTGGGGCTTGATCCCAGGATCCCTGGGATCAGGACCTGAGCCAGACTCACAAGTGGGACACTTAACTGACTGAGCCACCCAGGTGCCCCCCAAATCATTCCATTTCTGAGTGAAAGGAGGCAATATTGATTATAACACTGAGCAGCAGGCATAAATGGGACTCTCTTAGGGAAACAATGCCCCCTGTTAACTAGGAACCTTAAAAAAATTCCACATTGAAGAATGTTTAAGTGTAGACAATTCTTAAAATAACTTTTTGTAAGGGAGGAATAAGAGAATTGTAGATCTAGGACAACATAGAACCCAATAATGGTGTTCATTTTATTTTTAAAAAATATTTTATTCATTTGTTTGAGAGAGAAGGCATGCACAGTGGGGAAGCAGCGAGGAAGGGAGAGAAAGAGACTCCTTGCTGAGCTCAGAGCCTGATGCAGACCTCAGTATCAGAACGCAGAGATCATGAGTTGGTTGCTTAACCTATTGCATCACCCAGGTGCCCCTAAGGCGGTTTCTTTTTAATTGAACCTGTTTTAATGTTGATAGGAGGATATCAATAAAAATAGAGATGTTCAAGTGATATTAGAAGGTTGAGCAATTAATGATGAAAAGTCTGTGAAGTGGTCATGAGGGTAAGATTTTGACCGCAGGAGGAGTAAACCTTATGCTTATGAAAAGAGAAAAGATAACTTTGTATGCAAATAATTTTGCAGGTGGAAGCTAGGTAATTGATGTTTTCCAATTACCTGTCAAAGCATATAGCACTGTATAATACTCAAGAAATTTATCAAAACATCATTATAGCACCTGTATTGGAAATGAGATTTAATGTTTTTGTTTTTGTTTCTGTCTCAGTTACAATGTCAGTGAAAATCATTGCTCATTTAAATAACCCTGCAGTTGTAAATGCATGTTTTTGTAATCTCCATCTATCTATACTGTTATATTGTCATTTTACCTTTTTTTGCTTTTAATTTTTTGGCCCCCAGAAGTGTTCCCAAAAATACCCTCGTAGGAGAAAGTTTACACATAAATAAGAGACAGTACACTCTGGGTTTTATTTCATTTCTCTCTTTTAAGCCCTCCCCACTCCACTAATTTCATTAATGAAAACAGATTTGCATAGTTTTTGCTACATTAAGTTGTATTATTTGTGCATTCTGTGTAGCACTTTTTTTTGGCACTGTACATTGTGTTTAGCCTAGGATTTAGACACATCTGAGCACATTTGGAGGGCCTATCAGGAAAAACCTCTGGGGATGCATTCTTTATGAGGGTCTATGGAGTCTTCTTGGAAGGAAATCATCCCAAGGCAAGACAGATTTCAGCAGATACACAAATCATTTCAAGGACCTTGGGTCAGTGGACAATCTGAGTGATAAAAAATACACTATACACAGCATCATCCACTCCAACCAGGGCTAGAAAATCCTGTCATGTAGAGCCTCTACCACTTCTAACAGTCCACTTCTTTCTCCCAGGAGCACTCATCCTTTGTTCTAAACCTTGAACTAGAACCCTAGGCTTCAGGCCTCCCTTTCTCTTCCCTCTCCTGCTCTTTCCTTACTACCAGCCCAGCAGTTCCTACCCTATGCCAACTCCCTTTAGAAGTGACAGGAGATGCTAAAAGCACCCTCATGGCTTTAGAACTTAGTTAGGTTTACAAAAGGGACTACCACACTACATATTTTCTAAACCAGGTTTTCTCCTAATGCCAGGCATGTGTTTACCATCTTCATGGTTTTACCCATACCTGTTGTATCACCTATAATATCATGTACTTAACATTTTTCTTTGAATCAACTCATGACTAACATTTCCACTTACCTTCATTTTGTTCTAGGCAGTAATACCATGAAATCACAGTTTTGATGTGCTAGCTACAATTTTAGAATATGTGTAGACATATAACTATAAAATAGTAGTGTAAAAAACCCAATGGGACAGTCATGTTTTTCCTTTCAAATAAAGTGGATGGCATGGCAGCTGCCTATTTTATTTACTGATGCGAGCAAGGGTTTCTCTTTCCTTACTTGTTCTACCATATACCTTAATTCATAAATGAATAGACTTGATAAAATATATTTATGTTTTGAGGTAAGCCATTTTAAAGTCTTTCTTAACACTTACAAATAGGCATTAATTTTGTAAAAGATTTCTTTATTTTTAGAGAGGGAACACAAATGTGAAGCGGGGGAGACTCAGAGGGAAAGAATGTCTAGCAGACTCCTGTCTGAGTGTGGCACCAGACATAGGGCTGGTCTCAGGACCCTGAGATCATGACCAGCCCAAACCAAGAATCAGACATCCAACCAACTCAGCCACCCAGACACTCCACAAGTAGGCATTCTTGAAGAAAAGAGCAGTTGGCACCATCTTCTTTTATCTAAAAGTCAAAGTGATAAGCTATGAAGCAGTATACTGGCAGGTATATTTCAAGGATTTTTTTTTATTTATTCATTTATTTGAGAGAGAGAGAGAGAATGAGGGAGAGAGAGAGAGAGAGAGAGAGAGAGAGAGAGAGAGAGAGAGAATATGGATGAGATGGGGAAGGTCAGAGGGAGAAGCTGTTTCTCCGCTGAGCAGGGAGGGAGCCTGATGCAGGACTCAATCCCCGGACTCCAGGATCATGACCTGAGCTGAAGGGAGATGTTCAACCAACTGAGCCACCCTGGCGCCCCCTAGCAGGTATTTTTAAGCCTTGTTTGCTAAGGATAATTTATTGATTCTGAAACATTTAAAATAAAAAATCAGGTATCAGATTTTTTAAGGTCTTAAAAATATGCAAATTTTGTGTTTGGAGTTGAGAAGAGAATGTTATTACAGAATAGATTTTCATAGGCAACTGTAATAACAAGGATCAAGACATCCAAGACTGAAAGAAAATTATTTGACCATAAAAAAACCTTCAAAAAAATCCCTACTGTTCATCATAGTACAAACTTTTCCGAAGTGTCACCAAACATATGAAAGCCATTTCTAACCATTTTCTCTAAAATATTGAATCAAACTACAGACATGTAGTATTAAAGTGTTTTCGCTATTGGAGTTTACATGCTGACCTCCAAATTTCAGGACAGAGATAAATATCCATTGAGTTACTCTCCTTGCTAGGGAGACAGCATGATACAGTAAAGCAAATCTTGAATCTCAGACTTAGTAACCATGTTATCTTAAATCACTTCAGCATTGTTTACCTTAGTTTTCCTGGTTATAAAATGGGAACAATAGTGATTCTTCTCTGGATTTTTTGTAACATAAGTGATAAGATAAATATGCTACAGTTTTATAAAGTGCTATATACATCTATAAGTTTTCAGTGTTCTGTTTCTAGTACTGACTCTTTCTCTAGATGTGGTTATAACACTTGCAGATTTGGAAAAGAAGTATTTGTCCCCATGCTTCTGATGAAGACATTTGGAAGTCTTATTTTTTAGGAGGAATGTTGGTCACATTGATATATTCCATTTTTTAACTAAGTTCTGATTTTCTTTTAATAAATTTTGTCTGCATTATTTTTGGCAATGATTTTATTCTTTGGGTACCTGAGGCACTTGGAAAGTGTGTTAAAGCTGCGTAACTACTTTGGTAAAAAAAAAGAAAGAAAGAAAGACACCACAAACTGGTGATTTAAATAGAGAGAAGACTTATTTCCCCATCATATACTTTCATCTGCCATGTCATCAGCTCTAAACATCAGAGACTTTTCCCAGGATTAGTTTTGCTAACTTTTCACAGCTATGTATCCAGACCTATTGACCTATATTCAGCAACTCTAACTGCTATTTAACTTTTGAAGATTAATACTTTTGTTATGGAATAAAGCATACATAATTTAATTCATTCAGTAAAAATTTCTTGCTCCCCTATCCTGGAAAGAGGCTTTGCTAGATTCACAGGTAAATATAATGACATAATTGACTTCAGAAAGGTCAGGATATAATCATGGAGATGAAGTCATAAATAGTCATAGTGCTTTGTGTTCAGGGAAATGAAAGTGAAGCACACTGCTGCTACAGGGAAACAGAAGCCCAAAGCTCAACCTAGGGGGGGACCTGGGTGGCTCAGTTAAGTGTCTGCCTTTGGCTCAGGTTGAGCCCTGCATCTGGCTCCCTGCTCAACAGGGTGCCTGCTTCTCCTTCTCCCTCTGCTCCTGTTCATGCTCTTGCTCTGTCTCTCAAATAAATAAATAAAACCTTTATATAAAAAAACAAAAACAAAGAAACCAAAAAACTCAACCTAGGCCTGTTAGGGAAGACTTCCTAGATAAGGTAAGATCTGAATTTCTTCACTCACTCATTTAGCAATTTTGCATTGATAACCTACTATGATTGTGCCAAACTTTGTTCTAGGTACTTGTTATATATGGTGAGCAGAATTGGGGATCATTCTTGCTCTCTTAGCATTTACATTCTATTGAAAGAGACAATCAGATAATGGCTCAAGTAAATACAAAATTACAACCATGATAATTGATGTGGAGGAGAGGTACCTAGTAGTAGGACAGCTCATAATAGACATATTTGTTTTAGTTTCAGGTTAGGTTAGGAGAAGGTTTTCCTCAGACCATAACTGAGAGCTGAAGGATGAATAGGAATTGATTGGCTTAGATTGGGCCATAGAATAATTCTAGGCAGAAAAAATAGCATGTTTAAGAGGGAATGTAGCCCCTGGGGTCTTTAAAAAGCACCCAGTAAATAGCAGCCCTTTTCACTGTTTAGGTTTTGAGTAAATTCAGGGGACTAGAGGAGTAGGACATAATGATGATACATGATGATTGTAAAGGTGATTCATGTATCATCTTTATTAACGACAAAGTTGTTATTGGAGAATGTCGCTTGGGCATGAAAGCCAAATTCACTTCCTATTATTGAATATTAGAATTAGTCATATTTACCTGCCTAGTTACAAAAGATTATAGACTACTTACAATCTCCACAGAAGGGAGAAAACTTTTGTGAAATTTATAGCATGCAGAAAGAGAACATGATTTGAACATTATGTAGGGTGAGTAGAAAGACAATGTAGAAGGGAGAGGCTGAAGATAAAAGTGGGCATGAATGATGAATGAAGGTTCTGGGAGAGGTGGGCAGGCATCAACTAGACTAGGGTAAGGCATGTGAAGGGTCCAGAGCACAGAGTTTAAGGAGGCACTCATTCTCAGGGTGTGTAAGTACAGGGTTGGCACCACAAAAGTAAGCATTCCTTAAATATTGTAACCTGGGTACCTGCCTTGCTTTATCCTAGTCCTGGTCCTTCCAAAGGGCATGAAATTGAAGGCATAGGGGAGGAACTAGCCATGAGAAAGAGCAGGAAGATTGGAGGAATGATGTGGGAATGGAGATGTCTGCAAATAATGGAATATTGTACAGGAAGGGAAGGGAGAACACATTGGATGGTCTCATGTTTCTTGATGATGAACTAGAAACAAAGTCAACAGCTTCAAATGAGCATGGAGTTTGAGAGTTGTGAATATTGAGAACATGCTGGGAGGAGGATACTCACAAGCAGTACTAAGGGCCTTGTTAAGAAAATCAGTCTGTATCATTGTTTGATAATTTCCATTTGTGTGCAGATGCCTGGGGTCATGAGTGGCAAAGGCGTGGCATAGTACCAGTCCAAAGGATAGGTTTTACAAGCTCAGTATGAAGTGAATAGGAATAAACAGTGCAAGTGAGAGAAGAGTCTATGCGATAAACCATGGGAACCAGGCACTGTATAGAGACATGTACAGTACAGATGTAGGGTGATCATTGTAAAAAAATAAAATCAAGGGAGACAATAATGGTCTCAGTGAAGCTAAAGGAGAAAGATGGTCTGGTCCAAGTCAGGTTGGGTATGTGAGACTTTGGAAGAATACCAGTGATTTATTTCCATTCTTTTGGCAGATGAAACTATTCCAGAGTGTTTCTGAGTGAGTCCCTAGGTGCAGATGGCTGTGGATGTATAGCAGTGTCAGTAAAGCTTAACAGATGAAGGAACTAAGAGGTAAGTCCACACAAACAATGAATTGCCCTAGGACGTTGGATGGAATTGAATCACAAATATTCCCAAATGCCCACTGATTATTAGTGAGTGCGTTGGGAGGAGGCCTATAGAAAACGGTAATCAGTAGAGTTAGAGCATGGTTTAGTGAGGTGGCATGAGTTTCAAAGAAGCAAAATTTTACTTTTCTTTTAACAGAAGTGTAAAACTATGTAGAGATGTGGGGTGTTGGATAATAAACAGGCTCTGATTGAGAAAGCTTCAAAGGAATGTTGTCCTCTGAAGGAAGTCAGGTTTCATTTGACTTTAGTGACAAATTTGACTTGAAGGGATATGGGAACATACACTGAATGAGGTTTATTATGGGTTTGGTGGAAAGACTGGATTTTTTTTTTGATGTTGGGGGGATGTGTTCTTGTGTTTTTGAGGGAAGGACAGAGTGGTATGGAAAAAAGAGTAATAGAGACATGTGTGGACTCTGGTATCGCATTGACTTGGCTTCAATCCTAGCTCCAGCAGTGAAAAGTCCTATAATTGCAAACAAATTGTTAACTCGAGTTCCTTGCTTGTAAAGTGGAGTTATATGCAGGTCATGGATTATTATAAAGAGTAGTGAATTAATGCATGTTTGCTGCTTACCACATGCTAAGTGCTAAATAAAGGATATCATTATGATGATGATGATCAATTACGGTAAGGAGATGACCAAAGATAATGGAGACATGAGGCCTAGTTGCATTAGCTGACTTTAAGTTGGTATTAGAAACCTGGAGATGTTTACATCTTGGTATGTTAAGGGGTCCAGAGGCCAACATGTTGGAACATGGTGATAGGGCATCAATGGGCATGCCAGAGCTGTCCGTCTGGTTCATTGGCTTTTCTCCTGGTGTTGGGATGTCATAGCTCAGTCTTTCAGTAGTGGCAAGAATAAAGTGGAAGTTGGAGTTGGGAAAGTAATGGGCAAAGTTAGGGTGGTTCATCTACCCATTCCCTTCTACTTTGCTGCAGAGAGAAAAGTCCTATCTACATGAAGAGTGAGGGACTATGAAGGTAAATTAATTACCATTTAAAATATATTCTGTTGTTGTTCTGTGCTTTTGTGGAGTTGTTTTCCTCACAAGCATTCACTGCGGGTGTAAGCCCCATAAGGGAAGAACTTCTGAGATCTATCATGTGTTGTTTCCATTTCAGTGAAGTAGTACAAGCACCTAGTTCCATCAGTCTTGGGAAGTGAAGTCCTTCAATTCCAAGAATATTTGTTGAATAGTCTCTACTTGGTAACCCTGCTAGATCCTAGAGTTATCAGGAACTATATCTTACTTTTGTATACTTCCCTGAAAATCCTGGGTTCTTGCATAAATCTTCTGATTGAGCTACAGTGTCCAATGGGGAATAGGAACCATCAAATCTGCTAGTTTTGAAAGATCCTGTCAGCTTAGAATTAGATTAATTAGGATATTAAAATCTCTCTCCAGTGTCAGGTTTGAACTATGTGACTTAAATTCCTAAATTCTTAGCCTTATCTACCATCTCTCTCCTCTATCTGATACATACATTAAAAATTATGAAATATATCAAAGATGGAGAAAGTATAGAGGAGAATGTTATAGCTGATACTCTGTATGTTTCCTTTGTACCAGGTACTGTTCTGTGTGATTTACATGTATCAACTCATTTAATTCATAAATAATTCTATGAGATAGGCTATTAGTATTATTCTTATATTGCAGATAAAAACAGTCTCTAAGAGTTTATGTAATTTAAGAGAACTGCCAAAGATGTTATTGGCAAAGCAAAGAGTCTTCAAAACTTGACCCTCATCAAAAAGATGATATAAACAAAAAAGCTTTTGATAAATTTAAAAAAGAACATGGAGTGGTGCCTCAAGCAGATAACGCAACACCTTCAGAACGATTTGAAGGTCCATGCACAGATTTCACCCCTTGGACGATGGAAGAACAGAAGCTTTTGGAACAAGCTTTAAAAACGTACCCAGTAAATACACCTGAAAGGTGGGAAAAAATAGCAGAAGCGGTGCCCGGCCGCACGAAGAAGGACTGCATGAGGCGATACAAGGAACTCGTGGAGATGGTAAAAGCCAAGAAAGCCGCACAAGAGCAAGTGCTGAACGCAAGTAGAGCCAAGAAATGACTTTTGACAATCTTTGTTGTGTGTGCATTTTTATAATAAAACAAACTATTGTACAAAAAAAAAAAAAAGAGTTTATGTAATTTATTCAGGATCACTTGACTAGGAAGCAGTCTTTCACTTAACCACTTACACTTTACTGCTTTTCATGTGTCATTGTTAACACTTGCATATTTGCTTCAGATCTTTTTATTAAAAAAAATTACAGAATACAGTTTAAATCTCCTTGTCAGGTACTTCTACCCAATCTCTTCTCTTCTATATTCCCCAAAATAACAACTACCCTGAATTCAATGTTTATCAATTATATGCATGTTGCTACAATTTCTCTCTCTCTATGTATTTATGCATAGATAATACATAGAAGTTTTTGCTAACTTTTTATAGTTTTTTTTTACTCTTAACAGTTTTTGAAAGGTAGTCTTATTGATATATAGAGCTGGAATTTGTTCATTTTTATTATGTTAGACAGTATTCCAATGAACATATACTGCACCTGTTCTGTTATTCATGACCCTGTCGTAGAGAGCATTCTTGTTCCCAGTTCTTTACCCCTCCCTATAACCACGTATTTTCAATGTGATTTTTAAATTTCTTCCATTAGAGACAGAATGTATTTTCCTGCCCAATTAGTGTTACTCTTGGTCATATGACTTGCATTGACACAAGGAATGTTAGCAGGCATGACACTAGATGGGGCTTGAAATGTGTTTCTACGTTTGAGCCTGCCATCTTGCACTTCTGTCAGCATCCTGGCAGAAGAAAAGCCCCAGCTTGTCCACTTGTCCAAGATAAAAAGGAGGCACATAGAGCAAATCTGTACCAACTTTTTGGCCTGGAACCAAAACCAGATCAGCCGCATAGAGATCATTAAGACCTCCTTAGGCAGCCTGCATACAAGTGAGCAAGAATAAATGAGAATTGCTTTGAGGCCCTGGATTTGGGGGTTGGTATAGCTAACTGAGACAGATTTTGTTTGTTTACAGTATTTTACTACTAAAAACAATTCTTCTATAAATAACTGTACAGGTTTCCTTGAATATATGTGTCGGTTTCTCTGAGGTAGGCATCTAAAAGTTGAATTGCGGCATTATAGTATGCACATTTTCAACTTTCCTAGGCACAGTGCTAGCTTTCTGTGCAAAGTAACTGTAACTAATGAACCATATTTTCTTTCTTCACCTCCTCACTAACAATTACTGTTTTCAGAATTTCATCTGTTTGCCATTCTGACAGGTATTGAATATCTCATTTTACTTTACATTTCTGTGATTATTAATGAAGTTTAATTTATTTTTCATATTTATTGACTATTTGGGTTTCATTCTGTGTATGTTTTCTCTTTGCCCATTTTTCTATTTACAAGATTTTAAATGTTTCATTTTTTGTATTTATCTGCTCTTGCTCCATTTATCCTATATCAGTAATTTCTTTTTTAATGCAGGTAATTGCTTTATTTATCTCTTTGAGCACCCAAAAGTACTTTCTTTTTTTTTAAAAAAGATTTTATTTATATATTTATTTATTTATTTATTTATTTATTTATTTGAGAGAGAGGGGAAGAGCATGAGCAGAGCAGAGGCAGAAGCAGACTCCCCGCCAAGCAGCCTGACATGGGGCTGAATCCCAGGACCCTGGGATCATGACCCAAGCCAAAGGCAGACGCTTAACCAACTGAGCCACTCAGGTGCGCTGAAGTACTTCCTTTAACATCTTTCTCTAATTCAATGATCAGGACCTTTTCTGTAAAAGTCTAGACATGAAGCATTGTAGGATTTGTGGGCCAGACTTTGTGACAACTACTGAACTCTGCTTCAGTAATGCGAAGTCAACCAGAGACCATACATACACAAATGGGCATGGCTGTGTTCCAATAAGACTTGATTTCCAGAAACAGGCATTGAGCTGCATTTAGGATGAGGACCATGGGACTGATGTTCTACAACTAATATCATCTGGAGTCAGTTCCTCTTCATGATTGATTTTGTTGATTCTTCTTAGTAATATAGATCTCTGTGTTTTAGATTTTGGTTTTTCTTTAAGGGAAAGCTTTTTTTTTTTTAAAAAAAAACAATTGTCTCTACCCAGTCACAGAGGCCTCCACATCATTCCAAAGATAGGTAATTTCTGTGAAATCTCACTGTGACAAAAGAGGTGATACTTCTTTCCTCTAGGCTATTTATTTGTATTATATATAATTGTTTCTTTCAATATATCATATTCTGTGTTTGTGGCAGGGAGGAAGGTTGGAGAATGATGTAAGCACATTTTCTCTACTATGTTTTTCATTCTTGGAAACAAAGCCTGTGTGCTATTTCTATATGCCTAGTGACTAGAAAAATATTTGCTGAATTTCTTGGTACATTTTCATTATGAGTTTTAGAGGAATATAGATTTAAAAAAAACATCAAATTGAATTAAAATATTTGATTTGAAAAAGTTTCTTGTCTTTCAGTATTATACACTGCTAACAGTGAAGTAGAGAAGCAGAAAAGATATTTATAGACTCTGACTGTCTTACTACTTGATTAATAAGAATTGACCTGGAACGAGTTCTTACTATAGTGAGTATTCTGACAGACAATATTCCTCCTTTAGTATAATAACAGTGATTGTAATGAATTGTATATACATTTTATTTAAACATAATTTGAATCCATTTACATGAGAACCCCTCTACACAGAAAAAACATTAAAGTGAATGAAAAGTTAGAAGTCTCAGAAGAGTTTCAAATGAAGTGATTAGCACTGAGGACATAATTGAGAGTCTGTTGAAGGGATTATTTCAACAAAATGTCTTTCAAATAAATATCTTATTATATAGTAGTTAATTTTATTTTCTGACCTAAAAAGTCATTGAAGGCTTCCTTATATGCACTTGATTATCACTCTGTTTAATTTTTATTCTTTAACTTAATGCTAGCATTACATAGTGGACCTTGCCTATTTTTAAGTGATTTTTACAGCATAATTTCTCTGTAAAGATATGGCACTTTTTCTTCCCCTGCCCCTGCATCTGTTATTATATTTTAAGTTAAATTCTGCACCACTATTTTACATCAGAGTGATCACAAGTTGGAAACTGTGCACAATTTTCAGAAACCATTTTATCAAAGAGTTTTATATTATCACTATTCTGGAGGATATTTAGGATATTTACTATTTAGGAGTTTTCCTTATTTTCTCATATCCATTGAGACTGACCTGTATTTATCGTAGCCAACATATGTAAGTCATGCATGTGATCTATATGAATCTCTGACCAAAGGGTGAAAAACAGAGTATTTAGTATGCATTCTCACCCTCGAATAAACCCGATAAACTTATTTCAGAGAAAAAGGCCAACTTACTGTTGTAGTCACTTTGACTCCAGGGGGCAGTACAAAATAAGAAATAATAAGGCCTTACCAACTCACAGTTTGTATTTAATGTAATTATCAAAGCCAGAGAGAAATGATGGATTTTATGAAGCCAACCAGAATTTCGCTGCATAAGTTATATCCTTCTGAGATGGCTCTTTAAATGTGGGAGCCAGAGTGTCCATTTGGATTCTCATGGGGAGGCTAATTGCTGCTTTCCTGCCATGTTTCAGTGTTCTCATCTGTAATCCTTTTACGATTTTAACACAGACAATATGGTTCTTTTAAAGGACTTGTTAAAAACTCCCTATATTTCAAATGGACCTCTCCTTATATGTACACATGCACACATGAATAGGCAGGTTCCCACATACACATATCACATAGACAGCCAGGGATAAAGAGCTGTTAGCATACCATTATGGCGATATACTTAAGCAGGTGACATACCAAAGTGGTGGTGACAAAAGCTATTCATTAAGTATCTGTTTAATGGCAGGCTCTGTTCTAGGACCTTTATGTACTAAATCTCATTTAACCTTATAACAAAACCTCATTTTTACAGAAAAGAAAGTTGAATCTTAGTAATTTACCCAAATACTGCCTGCTACCAAATGGCTAATGAGGATTCAAAAACATATATTCTTATTATGGTAACTTATATTCTATACCCTAGCATATATTTTTTGCAATAAGAAATAAGTACCATTTAGAGACAGATTTTTATTATCCCATTCTGTGTGTCTGTTTCAGTGTCATAGCAGTTACTTTAAAAGACTCTCAATTTTTGTTTGGGAAGAACAATTTTACCACTTCAATATTTATTCTGCACTTGCTAAAAAATCACATTCCCCAACTAGTGAATTAGAAAAGGCTACCTTGCTCAACTCCTAAAGCAATTCTGGCCCCATAGCAGAGGCTTTTGTGTTCAATACATAGATTCTGGTTGCACAGGCTAGATTTAGTTGAGTCATCATCTTAGAAAAACATGTAAAGAGCATTTTTGCCTCAATCAAGGAATTGATGTTTGGCTATTACTATCCCATGATCAGTTCATTATACATCCTACCCTATATAATTCATGGAGCAGTGTTAAGGGCATTTGAGAGGTTAAGTGCTTGAAGTTTTTTTATTAAAAAAGTAGCAAACAAACTGAGATCCACCTTCATTTTAACCTTCACATTACCAAAGATCACATACAATGGTAATATGAGCAGAATAGATTAAATTAGGAATGAAGATTGATAAATGATGATTGTAAATTCCTGAAGAACATGTGGGTTAAGCTATAAGATAACCAGTGTTGATAAGTATTGTAAAATACTTATTAGTGTCTAGAATGATAGATTGTTACCTGTGATATAGACCATAAAGTTCACTTACTTAAATTTCCTCCTTTTTTTAATATTTTATTTATTTGACAGAGAGAAACACAGCCAGAGAGGGAACACAAGCAGGGGGAGTGAGAGAGGGAGAAGCAGGCCTCCCGCTGAGCAGGGAGCCTGATGTGGGACTCGAGCCCGGGTCTCCGGGATCATGACCTGAGCCGAAGGCAGTCGCCCAACCAACTGAGCCACCCAGGTGCCCCTCAAATTCCCTCCTTTTCCAGATGTGGAAATTGACCCAGCAACAAGCTTTAAATTGCTGATATGTGTAGCAAACCCATAGAAGAGTAAACATCACTATGGTTTCATTCCATAAGAGTCACTGCCTACATGACTATGACACTCCAGTCCCCAAACCTGGGTTATTGTTAGTTATGTATAAACTAGTCTCTATATATGTGTGCTTGTATGTGTATATGTATCATATCTAACATGTATGTGCATATATGTGTATATATACACACACATACACACACACACATATATATATAATATATATAACAGGAATTTTTGAAGGTGCTCTTTAATTTGTAATTTATAATGATAATAAAATGATTGAGAATAAAGCAGTGTTCTGGTATTAGTTTATAATTCTGATTCAAAAAGAAGTGCTGAAACCCTGAAGAAGATATGGCTCCATTCTTTGCTCTTGAAATTTTTCTCAGACTCTTCATCCAGGTACTACTTAGCATCCTTTTAGATCCACACTTTGGGGTCTCATTGGCTATCCTGGAATGATGTCTTTCTTACAGTAGGATCTTAATTACTAATTGCAGAAGAGTCTATGTCTCTTTTGCATCTGGAATTGTTTAAAGTTCAGATTTTTAAATAACAACTCTTCCTCAATTGATTCTAAAGAAGGCTGTTTTCCTTTAAATTGGATCTGCAAGTCGACTTCTCATTACCCAGGAAATGGCTTATTTCTCTCTTTGTACAGGTCTACAGATTTCTGCTTCTCTCAACCTCTCCCTCTACAGCTAGTGATTTCCCTGCTGAGATAGTTGGTGTGAGAGTGGGGGGATGGTTATATTCCTTTCATTTTTGTGGGTAGCCTAACATCTAGATTGGTATCTGATTTACAAAAGTAGCCTCCAGTGGAAAGAGGCATACACACTATAGAACTTTATACAAATAGAATTCCAATCCCATGTCCTCTGGCTATAGCAGGCCTGAAGTTTAATCTTATAACCATTTCATTTCTAGTTTGCCTAATAAACAGTAGGATTTGGGCCATTCATAACTATTAAGTTGATTTTTAGTATCAGCTGATTAAATAAAAACATTCAGAGGAGAACTCTTGTGTCTTTTCACCACTTAATCACCCAGAGAACTTGTTTATATACACGTAGTCTCCACGTTTTAAGTACAATAGAAACAACATCAATCCTAGTAAAGGTATTCTTCTCCACTTATACTCTGTATCCCATCCATTTTTGCATGTTCAAGAATGGTAGAGCTTTGGGGCACCTTGGAAGCTCAGTCAGTTAAGCAGCTGACTTTGGCTCAGGTCATGATCCCAGAGTCCTGGGATCAAGGCCCACTTTGGGCTCCCTGCTCAGTGGAGAGCCTGCTTCTCCCTCTCCCTCTGCCTGCTGCCCTGCTTACTTGTGCTCTCTGTGTGTCAAATAAATAAAATCTTAAAAAAAAAAGAATGGTAAACCTTCAGTCAACTCTTCCCTGTCCTGCATCACCAGTTTTTCATTCTCTGCTGGATGGTGCGCAGCAGCAAATAAATATGCTCTAACATCTCCCATTTTTAAAATTAAACTCTTTCTTCATAACTTGCTTCCAAGTTCTTTCTGTCACATCAAAATTCACATGTTTGTATTCACCTTCATAGTCACTATTATGTCTTTTAGCTTCCACGCATTTAGGCTTGTGTCCCTTCCACTCCACTAAAAATGCTCTGGTCCAAATCATCAACAATTTCCATGATGCCAAGTACAGTGATTAATGCTCAGTTATTCCACAGATCTGGCCAAGCCCACTCTAAAACTCATCTCCTCTTGCCTTCTGTGACATCACATTCTCCTCACTGACTGCTATTTCTTGGTCTTCTTTATGTGCTGCTCTTCCTCTTTCCAAGGTTTACAGTTTGGAGTGTCTTAGGCTTTATCTTTGGCCCCCTTTCTCCCCTTAACTACACTCACTTTTCAGTCTTACGATTGCACTCTATCTATATTGCTATGATTTGTTGATTTATATTTTTATTGAATTCTTCCTAAGTTCCAGACTTATATTCTCAACTGCCTACATGCCATTACCCCTTGGAGAGCCTTTTTAAATTTACCACAGCCAAAAGGGAAGTTTGGATCTTTAGTCTAAACTAGAAACAATGGGAAAAGTAAACATTTAAATTAATAAAGCTGTTAGAAAATAACCACAGTTGATTTCACTCTTTTCTTGGTGGACAGTGATGCCCATTGTCTCTTTTTCTCCTTTATTAGTCTACTTCACTGCTCACTGACACTTGTAGTAGTGGATAGCCAGCGGGGTAGGGAAGTATCCAAATTGATTCAAGCCATATGATGAGATAATGAAGAATTTCATTGCTAACAAATTCATAGGATCATAGAATATTGATTAATAGACTCAGACATGGAATGTTAGATCCAAAAGGTCCCTTATAGATCACCTAGTATAATTTCATTTTCCTGATTAGAAAATTGAGGCCTTGGGGCACCTGGGTGGCTCAGTTGGTTAAGCGACTGCCTTCGGCTCAGGTTATGATTCCCGGAGACCCGGGATCGAGTCCCACATCGGGCTCCGTGCTCAGCGGGAAGCCTACTTCTCCCTTTCTCACTCCCCCTGCCGTGTTCCCTCTCTGGCTTTGTTTCTCTCTGTCAAATAAATAAAATCTTTAAAAGAAAATTGAGGCCTTGAAAAGAGAAAGCAGCTTTTTCAAGGTCACATTTTCCTGAGTCATGCATAAGTGAAACATGAAACCGGTATGTCTAGAAGCTGCCTTTGTTCTCTACTTCCATAAAGCCATAAAGAAAGATTTCATTTTCCTGGCCTATGTTATCGCTTGGGTTCTTCTAGTTTTGACATTTGTTCATTATCTGATTGGACTTCAATTGCAACCTGTCAGGTTCTATATTTTTAAGTTACATTTATAGTATTTTAGATGACACTAGTACTTAGGGTTCAATTAGCAATAGATATTACTAATTTAATGGACAGTGATTTTCTGTTTAGTTTGCATATTCTTTTGGTTTGTTCCTACTGAAGATTTTTTTCGGTTTTCCTGTGTTATCAAGGCTTGACCAAAGGGAAAAAAAGCTTTAAATACCATCAGAGGCAGATGTAGGCTTTATGAGTCTGAAGTTAATACAACTGGGGCATCAAAATACAAAATGAAGGGTGAGAAAGAATATTTTATAGGGTCAATATAAATGAGAGGCCCTGAAGCTTAAGCTCCATTAACTTCACTGTAACCCACCTCTGAATGCCAGAACACATAAATTAGTTAGGTAAATCAATATTTTTCATTGCATAAGGAAGAGAAGGATGAAAGGAAACTAATATTGTCTAAGTACCTACTGTGTGACTCGCATTATGCTAGGCACTTTACACCTAGTGTCTTATTTAAACCCCCACACAACTATGAGACTGATAATGTATATGGGCTGTAGTGCATAAGTTAGGCATGTCTAAAACATGGAAAAATCGGGGTTTGAATCTAGGTCTTTATGATTCCAAAACCTGTATACCATACTCTTAAATGAGAACAGCTGTTATCACTTTTAATCTTTTAATCACATTAAAACATAAATGTGATCAAATACAGATATTGGCGACAAGGGCTTCCATTCATAAAGGGTAAGAGAAGTGCTCAAATAATGATAATTCAAGACTGAGTCTTTTATTTGACATGGCAAAGGTTTCAAGACAGAACCGTAACTATCTTGCCAATGGTTGGAAGATTTTGAGAAATATAAATGTGAAATAGTTTTTTTAAAAAGATTTTATTTATTTGCCAGAGAGAGAAAGAGAATGAGCTTACAAGCGGAAGGTGGAGGGGTGGCAGGCAGAGGGAGAAGCAGGCTCCCCACTGAGCAAGGAGTCTGATGCAGAACTCCATCCCAGAACCCTAGATCATGACCTAGCTGAAGGCAGATGCTTAACCGGCTGAGCCACCTAGCCCTGCTTTTAACCATACTCTCTCGGTCCTCCATCCTGTCCTTTAGCAACATTTTTAGCAGATTCTCTTAATTTGCAGGCATTTACATTTACTCAAATTTTGTTCAATGTAGTGTAAAAGTCCAGAAGCTGTTCCTCCCTTCTGCTGCAGGTGCAGACCAGAGCCGTGACCCTGGCTGGTGGTAGGGAGTGGTGTGGGGCTCAGTGTCAATTGTTCTGAGATGCATTTTACCTCATTCATTTTCCCCAATCAGTTCTTTTGGTGTTAGATAAAGGGAGGGGGGATGACGGGCACAGAGCTCTTCCATAATTTATTGTTCACTTTTTGTTACTGGGGATCCATTTATCCAATTTGGTAGCCTCTGCTGCTGTGTAGCCTTCTTATGTGTGAAGTGTGTGGCTTTCTTGAGGTACTCTTCTTCTTTTTTTTAAAAAAAAGATTTTATTTATTTGACAGAGAGAAACACAGCCAGAGAGGGAACACAAGCAGGGGGAGTGAGAGAGGGAGAAGCAGGCTTCCCGCCAAGCAGGGAGCCCAATGTGGGACTCGATCCCAGGTCTCTGGGATCATGACCTGAGCAGAAGGCAGTCACTCAACCAACTGAACCACCCAGGCGCCCCTTGAGGGACTCTTCAATTTCATCCTGGCTCCTTCGATCACCGAAGGTTAACCTCAGAAAAGAGAAGTGTCTTTCTTCAGTTCTCCAGGTAGAGAGGCATATTATTTCCTTTAGATAGCCCTACCACTTCTACTCTTTGTGTAATGTTCTCTTCTAAGTCCTCCCATGTCCATGACTGAGAGAGTGTCTCTCATATTCTTCCAGGGCATACTTTGACATACTCTCTTTTGGCCCTGATGTGGTAGACAACTCCAGATTTAGAAATATCTGTACCAAAAAGATATGTTTCTATAATTTCTTATGCTTCCAAAGAACTCTTGCACCCTTCTCCTGTCTCATGGCATTATTAGGATGAGATTGTCGGCTCATCCAGGAAGTGAGAAACATCTCATCTTCTTGCAAGCACTCCTACTTTCTCTGATTTTCTTAAGGCTGTCCCTCGGCCTGACTTGGCCTTTGTTAATGACAGATAGCACACTATCCAGTGTCCCATAGGGAAAGGAAGAAGTAATTTCCCATTTGAAACACTGTATACCTCATTAAGTTAGTGATTCTACCCTCTATACTCCTTATATAGACCAGGGGAGGATTGAAGTACCTGGTACCAATTATTAGCTAGTCAGTTAGAAATGTGAGGTACCTAATGGTTCATATCCAGCTTTAGGTTTTAGTTACTAACATTCTGTTTCAGGATTATTTGGTCTAAGTAGAATTCATATCCACTTTTTTTTTTAAAGATTTTATTTATTTGACAGTGAGAAACACAGCCAGAGAGGGAACACAAGCAGGGGGAGTGAGAGAGGGAGAAGCAGGCTTCCCGCCGAGCAGGGAGCCCGATGTGGGACTCGATCCCGGGTCTCCGGGATCATGACCTGAGCCGAAGGCAGTCGCTTAACCAACTGAGCCACCCAGGCGTCCCCAATATCCACTTTTTGATAAAGGAAAGCTGCCTAGGGTGTCTGATAGTTGGAATAAGTCTAGAGTTTCTGAAATTTAGAGAAATAATGATAGATCTATTGTGAGTAAATCTAGGTAACTGAAAAATGAATTAGTTTATGGATCTATACATATGGATGCCATAGCATAATGGGTAAGAGTTTGGGTTCTGGGGTTCAAAAGACCTAAATGTGCATTTCCTCATAGGCATTTAAATTAGCTGCATAGGCCATAAAATGTTCTATAGACTGGATGTACTCTTCCAAAATTCATATGTTGAAACTTAATCCCCAATGTTATGATATTTGGTGGTAGGGCCTTTGAGAAGTGATTAGGTCATGAAGGTGAGACCCTCATGAATGAGGTTAGTGCCTTTATAAAAGAGGCCCTAGAGAACTCCCTTGCTCCTTCTGCCATTTGAAGACACAGCAAGGACTCTCACCAGACACAGAATCTGTTGGCACCTTGATCTTAACTTTCCAGCCTTCAAACATGTGTGATATACATTTGTGCTGTTTATAAACCACCAGTCTATGGTATTCGGTGACAGCAAGTCAAACAGGCTAATACAGAATGTAGTCACTTATATCTTGAAAATATTACATTAGTTGTTCTCAACCATGGCAGCACATTAAAGTCATCTAGGAAGTTTAAAAAAATACTCATGGGGTGCCTGGGTGGCTCAGTCAGTTAAGTATCTGACTCTGGATTTTGGCTCAGGGCATAATCTCAGGGTCATGAGATCAAGCCCCGTGTCAAGCTCCACATTGGGCCTGGAGCCTGCTTAAGATTCTGTCTCTCCTTCTCCCTGTGTCCCTCTCCCTTTATACATATGCTGTCTCGAAAAAAGAAATACTCATGCCAGGGCCCCACCCCAAAGCAATGAAGTCAGAATATCTGGAGAGGTGACCTAGACTTTGTTTTTAATGTGCATCCACATTTATAAATCCAATAAATTAGATGAACCCACTTGTAATATTGTGTTCTTTGCAACAGAGAGAGCCTCTGTGATAAGGTTACTGTGTTGTACAACTCTGAGGAGCATAATTCACAGCCTAGTCTATGTGATGGCACCTACTGCAGTTGAACAATGCATAGCCTATGTGACAATAAGTGGTAATCCTGATGAAAACTCTCTAGAAAATTACAAAGAAGAAAAACATCAGACTGCTTAAACACCCATTCAAGTCCAATGTTTTTCTATATTATGGGTATCTTCTGTAAGAATTTGTCTATGGAAGAAGGGGTGCCTGGGTGGCTCAATCAGTTAGGCATCTGACTCTTGATTTCAGCTCAGGTCATGCTCTCGGGGTCATGGGATCGAACCCTGCATCAGGCTCCATAGTGGAGCATTTGCTTGAGGCTTCTCTCTCTCGCTCTCCCTCTGCCTCTCCCCCTCTGTCCCTCTCTCCCACTCTTTCTCTTTCAAATAAATAAGTGCATCTTTTTTTATTTTAAAGAATTTGTCTATGGATGCCATAGCATGGTAGTTAAAATATTTGGTTCTGGAAAAGTAAATAATACAAGAAAATGTACTTGAGCTAAGGTAGGAGCTGAATCTTTTGGCTGACATCTCACCAAGTTTAAGGTTAGATTGATGAGAAATGCACACACCTTAGCATTTTCTGCTAATATTCTTCTACTCCAGGGGTCAGTAAACAATTTCTTTTCTTTTTTTGGTGCAAAAAGGTGGTTTTATTTATTATAATTTTTAAATTTAAATTCAGTTAGTTAACATATAGTGTATTATTAGTTTCAGAGGTAGAGTTCTGTGATTCATCAGTTGCATATAAACATTTTCTGTAAAGGGTCAGAAAGTAAATGTGGCTTGGTAGTCTACAGAAGTTGTCAGTCATATAGTCTTTATTTTTGGTAGCCCTTTAAAATACTGAAAGCCACTCATAGCTACAGACTACAAAAATAGGATATGTGGGCTGTAGTTTGCTGAACTCTGCAGGATAAGGAGAAACTCTTAGAAACATTAATGCAGAAAGAATAAATTACCTCGGAGGGAAAAAATAATCAGATTGGAATTGGATTTCCCATTTGCAACACTGAAACTAGAAAGCTCTTGAAATCATCTGCAGACTACTGATCAAAAAACACCACAAGTAACATTCTTAGATCAAAGCAAAAGGACTCTTTGCCACAAAGAGCCTTGTTCTTTAAAGGGAAAACGGTGACCTTCCTCTGTGTATGACCCTCCTCAATGGGCAGTGAGTATAATGAGTAAAGGGGCCATGCTCACTTGGAGCCAGTGTTCTAGGAGTCAGCAACTGGTCCTCCTTGTGCCACAGCTTAATGGTACAGAACTGGCATCAAGTAATTTCGGGGGAAGTTGTCCTCTCAGGCCCTTAACAAGGTATGCTTATCAAGGTAGGATACTAGAACATGTTTAATGATTTATTAGCTTGGTTTATACCTTTTAAATATTTAAATATATGTTACATAGATTTTTGTTTTTACTCTTGCTCTGAGCCCCACAAATGTTAGAAGGTTTGACTGTAACCTAAGACTCATACTGTAGCCACAATATCAATGATAAGTTAAAGATATGTGGAAATACATGAGAATTTAGAGATTATATCATCCATGAACCTCATATGAGTGAAATACTTGAATAAATATAGTAATAACCAAACACTAAAGGAACAGAAAAGAAACCTCAAGATAGAAAAGAAGGAGTGAAAACCATGGTGAGCAAGGTTTTAGAAAAACAAGTGGAATAGGTTAGAAAGGTTAGAGTATATGCCTTAAAAGGCAAAATAAGGGCTCTAGAAATAGCATATATTGTAAGGAAAATTTGAGTAGCTGTTGAACTATTTTTTCAAGTTTTTACTTAAATTCAAGTTAGTTAACATGTAGTATAGTATTAGTTTTAGGAGTAGAATTTAGTGACTAATCACTTAAATATAATACCCAGTGCTCATCACAAACAAGTGCCCTCCTTAACACCTGCCACCCATGCAACTGAAAAACTGTTTTAAACTGGAAACGAGGAAAGGCCAAAACAACTGTCTTTTTGTAGTTGTAGTCGGGGTATTGCTGTAGGAATAGCTAGAAAAAAAAAGAAGATGCAAACATTCTAAAGACCTCAGGTTACTGAAGAAGAAGAATTGGGGAGGACGTAATGCATCTTGGCAGAGGATATAATGCTGTTTGGTATGGGAAATATGGCAGTGGCTTCAACAACCATGGGTATATCACATGATAGAATATTATGCAGTTATTAAAAAAGAATCAATCAGATTTATTCCAGTTGACTTGGAAAGGATTTCCATGAGTACTGGTGTTTGGGAAAAAAAGCCAGTGCAGTAAGGTGTATAAGAAATTATTTCCCTGTTATAAAATAAGTAATAAAGGAGTGAAACCTCTCCTTTATATGTTTGTTACATGTGTGGAATTATATGAAACCCCCCCAAATGTGGAATGATATATAAAGTTGTTAACAAAGTTTAACTGGAGTATGGTGGATTTTGGAAAGGAGGAAGAGAATGTTAGAGTCAAGTAAAAAAAAAAGAAGAAATGACAGGGCTGCTCTCCTCTTAAAATAGTATTCCCTCTCTCTTAAAATAGTATTCCATTCATAAGAAAGTATGGGAAATGCTAGATTGCACTAAATTAAATAGGTCTCTTTATTGCAGGCCTTTGTAGAAACTCCAGTATGTTAAATATACACTGTGGATTTTTAAGAGAAGGATACATTATATAAAATACATTCTTGTGGCACACCTTAAAAGAGTATTTTGCAGGACATTTTAGGAAATGCTGCTTTAGTCAGTGAATGTGAATATATTAACATTGTCCTCTGATTATTACAACTTTCTTGTTCTATGTCTTTATTAAATGCATAATTAATTATCATGTCACATTGAATACCATTATATAGCACTCCCAAATTATTTGGAAATGGTTATGTAGGCATTTCACATTCTTCTCATGTGTATTTTGTTGATTGGGTAAATGCTGGATATTGCCATTTTGATAATGTTTCTGTCAAATATTCTTTTTTTCCCCCATACCCCAGTCACCCTATGTCTCCTCCCCACCCCCCTCCCCCCAGTACCCCTCAGTTTGTTTTCTGAGCTCAAGAGTCTCTTATGGTTTGTCTCTCTCCCTGGTCCCATCTTGTTTCATTTTTTCCCTCCCTACCTCCCAAGACCCCCTGCATGGACTCTCAAATTCCTTAAATCAGAGAGATCATATGATAATCATCTTTCACTGAATGACTTATTTCGCTCTGTCAAATATTCTTTGAGTTTATATTTTCCTTCCTCCATACCATCACCTTTTGCAATTTTCAAGGCTCCCATAACTCTATATTAAACGGACTATACTTTTTCAGACACTGAACGATGCTTTTCCTTTTCTCAGCTCGAGCTTGTACAAGCTGACAGTTTAATCCAGATACTGTGTAATCCTTTGAATTCAAAGCTTGGACACTGTTGGAAGAAAGAAATACATGTTTTCTATCATCTCAGTCAAAAGATGGAATTGAAAAAGAAAATGTTTAACTATAAGAATTTTCAGTCTTTTGCTGAATACTGTCAGGTTAGGAAAGGTGCACAAGTATTTTGATAACTGACTTAGATGTTTTCAAGGACTCAGAAGATAGAATTGAGAGATTGTACATTTAATAGGCATTGATTGGCATAGCTTTACCAGCTAGCTAGTAGTGACACTTTTTGTGAGCAGCGATTTCATTTTTACAGTATTTCAAACTCTGAAAACCTGCAAATAATGTAGAATCATAGAATTTTGAGGAACAACTATTTCTTGAGAGACAGGATGAGCTACAGTATGCTGTGGTAACAAATGGCCCCCAGATATCAATGATTTAAAGCAACAAAGTTCATGCCTCACTCATACTACAAACCCTCTATGGGTTGGCTCAGGGCTTTGCTCCTACATTGTCCTTCCTCTAGAACCCAGGCTGTTGAAACAGCCACCATATGGAACATTGCCAAATGCTGTAGCAAAGGGAAAAAGTGAGTATAAAGGCTCTTGACGGTTCCATTCTGCCCAACAGATTGATTGAGAGAGAGAGAGAGAGAGAGAGAGAGGCAGAGGGAGAGGGAAAGAATCTTAAGCAGACTCCATGCTGAATGCAGCCCGATGTGGAGCTCAGTCTCCTGACCCTGAGATCACGACCCTGAGATCATGACCTGAGCCAAAACCAAGAGTTGGACGCTTAACTGTCTAAGCTACTCAGGCACCCTACACCTAACTTGTAATGGATGGAAAAGTGCAATTGTCCTATGCCCAGAGGATAGCCATAATCTTGTGATCTTGTGACAGGCCCTAAAACTAACTTACCACATGGACCTTCAGAAGGCCATTTAATCTAAATCTGAGCAAAATCTTATTCTTGCAATGGCTAGTTTATATACTCATACACATTCTCTTAAATCATATACTCCCAAAGTTACATTGTATCTGTATTATTACTCTCAGTATTATAATTCTTTTTCAATGAGCAAGGTCTTAAATTTGAATATCCAGCCTGATGCATGATTCTAGTATTTCTTTGGGCTGAATGTTCTTCAGGTTCTTACTAGGATTTGTGTGTGTGTGATTTTAAATATGAATTTGAGAATATTTTTAAATACAAATGGTACTTAATGTCGAAGGGAATGAAGAAGACCTACTTTTAAAGTATCCTATGAATATTTTTAAATAATATTCAGGAGCTCTGATAATGACCAGATGTTTCAGGATGGGGAGGTTAAGTGAAATAAAGGGTAAGGAGAAAATAATTGGAACATTTTTTTTAAAAGATTTTATTTATTTGACGGAGAGAAACACAGCCGGAGAGGGAACACAAGCAGAGGAAGTGAGAGAGGGAGAAGCAGGCTTCCCGCTGAGCAGGGAGCCCGATGTGGGACTCGATCCCGGGTCTCCAGGATCATGACCTGAGCTGAAGGCAGTCGCTTAACCAACTGAGCCACCCAGGTGCCCCATTTTTCTTGTCTTTATAAATCAGAATTTGTGTGTGTGAAAGATAATTTGATTCAAGATGAATTTAGTTTTATGTTATTTTTATTGCATTAGACTGCAACATTAACTATTTACTTAATTTTATATTTGTAAATCATATTAGTAATATTAAAAAACATTTCAAATAGTACCATGCTCAGATATGGAAATGACTGAACACTTTAAAAAAATTAAATAATAATTGACATACAATATTGTATTAATTTCAGATGTACAACATAGTGATTTCATATTTCTATGTATTATGAAATTTTCAACACAATAAGCCTAGTTACCATCTGTTGCTATACAAGTTATTACAAAATTATTGACTATATTTGCTATGCTATACATTATATACCCATGACTTGTTTATTACTGGAAAATTGTACCTCTTGATCACCTTCGCCTATTTCATCCATCTGCCAAACCTCCTTCCTGCTGGCAATCATTTTTGTTCTATGAGTGTGTTTGTTTTGTTTGTTCATTTTGTTTTTTACAGTCTACACATAAGTGAAATCACATGGTATTTGTCTTTATCTGATCTATTTCACTTAACATAATATCATGTAGGTCTATCTGTTTTGTCACATATGGCAAGATCTCATTCTTTTTAATGGCTGAGTAATATTCCTGTGTGTGTGTGTGTGTGTGTGTGTGTGTGTACACACCACATCTTTATCCATTCGTCTATTGATGGACACTTAGATTGCTTCCATATCTTGGCTATTGTAAATAATGCAGCAGTGAGCCTCTTTCATAAACCAGTTTTATGTTGTTAAAAGAGGAAAGGTAGACTAAAAAGTATGCTAAGAGTACAGCCTTTTAAAGTCTCATAATTTAAAGCCTAATTTTTTTCAAGGTATGTTTTTGGAGAATCCCAAACATTACCACTAGGGGCGCTTAGGGAATAATCTTCCTTTGGGAAAGTCATATGGACTAGGTAAGTTTCCATAGAGCCAGATATCAGTTTTCCAGTATTTTCAAGTTTTTTTCATTAGAAAATATATGGTAATTTCTTTCCAAGGCACTATTAGCAGTTAAAATGCTTACTTCCAGGCATCTCAGTCACCTTGGATTGGAAAATGAGAATGAGTATATTTATTTTTTTAAGATTTTATCTATCTATCTATCTATCTATCTATCTATCTATCTATCTATCTATCATCTATCCTCTATCTATGACCGAGAGGCCAACTCTGTTCTGAGTGCAGAGTTGGATACAGGCTCAATCTCACAAACCCTGAGATCATGACTTGAGGGGAAATCAAGAGTCCGATGCCTAACTAACTGAGTCACCCAAGTACTCTGGTAGAGAGAGAATCTTAAGCATGTTCCACACCCAGTGCAGAGCCTGGCACAGGGTTTACTCTCAGGACAATGAGATCATGACTTGAGTTGAAATCGAGAGTTGGACGCTTAACCCACTGAGCCACCCAGGTGCCATGAAAATGACTTTAATTAAATAAAAATATTCATCTGCAATATGGGGGAATTTTTGAAGCTAAAGAGAATTTGAGGGTATTTTTGTTTTGTTGTTTTTGAAAATTATATTAATAGGGAAAAGCCACTACCAGCCACTTTGTAAATCCTTAATACCCATTACAAAGAAGTTACCAAAGTTGCTAGAGACAGAAAAAATATGCTTAATGTAGGTTACATGACTTTTTAAGATCAAATTTGAACTTCTTCTATTTCAACTCCATGCTTCTAGGCAGTAGATTGTATCAGGTTCATACCACCTATTAATGGGGATAAGGAATAGGATATTTACTCTATTTCTGTATTCTGAAGCTCCTTGGCCCGCTGTGATCCTAAACTGATCTTGGTCCTGTATGTCCCTGAATGTCTTACCCAGCTTCTGTCATGGTCATTTTGAGACATTTGTGGTTTTACCTTTTGTATATCTAAATCACCAAATTCTATGCACACCTGTTGTGCAACAATGTGCCTATTACTTAAATCATCTCAAAATAAGCTTATTTTATGTAAAACTAATTCCAACAGAATGATATTTGTCTCCATTTTGAAAGCGAGAAAACTGAGGCTCAGATTTAATGACTTGTCCAAGAAGAGTTAGTATTTTGTACCAAAGTCTCTACTTTCAAAACCTGTGGTTTTCCACTGTACTGAGATGCCTCCCTAAAGAGAGAAAAACATTCCATATAGAGAAGATTATTGTTCCCAGGGCTCTAACCACTTTATGAGAAATTTCTCATTAGTTCTCATAACACCTACCCTAGCAAGAATTCTAACAATTTAACAGCTAGAAAAAGTAAGACTCAGAGATGGTACTATTATTATCATGTTAGCAAGAGAAATCATTGTAATATGCAAAAGAAGCAGATAAACCACCTTTCAAAAGTATGCTCTTGGAGCACTTGGGTGGCTCAATTGATTAGCGTCCAACTCTTGGTTTCAGCTCAGGTCACAATCTCAGGGTCCTGGGATCGAGCCCTGTGTTGGACTCCACGCCAGGCATGGAATCTGCGTAGGAGTCTCTCTCTCCCTTTCCCTCTGCCTTTCCTCTATCTCTCTCTAAAATAAATAAATCTTTTAAAAATAAAAGCTATGCTCTTTCAACATTTCAGTAATTGATTATTAATATTATGATTTGGAACAAGTATTAACTAAAACTTATTAGTTTTTTGTGGCCTAAACACCTATACTGATAATCCTTTAAAAAGATTTTTATTTGTCTCTTTGATATTACTAAGCACACTTCCTTTCTAGTAGACCAGAATTGCACTGAAGAGTGTAATTAATGGAATGAAGAAAATGCACTCAATAATTCAAAATGTATTGGTACTATTTCATTTGAAATGGTGGCATTGAATATAACCTTGATTATCTTTTTTTAAAAAAATTTTGAGCAGTAAAAAATACAAGACGTGCTTATTACTCCACTTTTAAACATTTTGGTGAAATATTGAAGTTCAGATAATTGAAAACACAACACTTCATTATAGTGAGGTGAGCTTTTCTGGTTTAACTCCTTTATGTTATAGAGTTAATAGAACTGAACTGTTAAATGAGTATGCTTAAAGTGTTCACACTGACCCACTGTCCCACCTAAATATCACAAAATGTTCATCCCATGCTTATAACCCTCCTGCACTTCACCCTCTCACCTCAGTCCGTCACATATGACTAACTGGCCAAAAACTATGATCAATTTACCGGATGAATAGAGCCGTTGGTATCTCTGATTCTAACTTCTGCAGCAAGTATTGTTTAAGAGGCAGAACTTTGAGCAAGTCATTGAGTATGGCTTACACATAAGGCAGCTGTGGAAATGTCAGTTGATTATTTTGTGTCCCTTATTTTTCTTTTTACAGGATGTTAGTCCTATGTGTTTTCTGTAGCACTCAAGTATATTCTCCATGTGTGTCTGCTTTGTCTTTATCAGGAAGCATTGGCTTTACTGGGAATAAGTCTGGGGATGGAGTAGTACTCCCAGTTGTCACAAAGTCATAACCTCAATGAGAGACTGGAATATAAGGCATTAATGGAAGATGTGGGTTATAAGCCAAGAATTCATAAGTATACAATTATTAGAAACTATTGACAGTAGGTTAAACAAATAGTAGTTAGCTTTTCTCATAAAAAAGAAGTCTAGAGATAGGTGATTTTTGGCATTGGTTTAGCATTGCATCCATGCAAGTATAATTTAGTAGAAAGAAAATGTTGATCACTTCTTTAATGAACCTGTATCCCATTCAGAATTAAGCGAAATTCATGAACATCTCATACCATGTTCAGTCTTTCCCACATAACTGGCCTCATCTGCTTCAGTCACATACTATCTACTCTCAAGTACACACACTAACACTTGAGCCATAGCAAACTACTTAAAGGAACAGATCTGGGCGCCTGGGTGGCTCAGTTGGTTAAGCGACTGCCTTCGGCTCAGGTCATGATCCCAGAGACCCGGGATTGAGTCCCACATTGGGCTCTCTGCTCAGCAGGAAGCCTGCTTCTCCCTCTCTCAGTCCCCCTGCTTGTGTTCCCTCTCTGGCTGTGTTTCTCTCTGTCAAATAAATAAAATCTTTAAAAAAAAAAAAAGGACCAGATCTGACATGTTTCCTCAGGCCCCTGTTCTTTTATTCACATTTGCTCTACTTGTAACACACTCTTCTCTTCCCATCCTTGATTGACTTTCTTTTCTTTCAACTTAGCCATCATCTTTTCAGGGAAAAGTCTTTCTTGGCCTTATCACAGTCATTGGAACCTACATTTACCTCAAGTCTAGTCTTTATTATGATGTATTATAATTGATTTCTTACATGTTCGTCTCTTCCATTAAACTGAGCACATTGAGAACACAGACTTTGCCTCATTTGTCTTTCTATTTCAAGTGCCTACCATAATGTTAGTATGTAGTAGGATCACAGTAAATGTTGGATGGATAAATGATCACTTTATTAGCCTGAGTTTGATTTTTCCTGCCAGAGAGTAGGATCTTGCTCATAATGCATAGTGCCTTTTATGTAGTATAGCTTCATATATACCATTCCGTACTCCTTTTCTATAAGCTAAAATCAGGGTGTGGAAGTTGCTTCTAAAGCTGTATCAATGGCTAGAAGCATAGTTGCTGTGGTATCTGAGGGATACACTACTTGTTCATAAGGAACAATATTTTTTCTTGGTGCCTAGAAAGTGTTGGTTGTGGTTGTTTCTTTTTTTTTTTAAGATTTTATTTATTTGAGGGAGATAGAGCATGAGAAAGGGGAGGGACAGAGGGAGAGGGAGAGGATGAGAAGCAGACTCACTGCTGAGCAGGGAGCCCACATGGGGCTCGATTCCAGGACCCTGGGATCACCATCTGAGCCAAGGGCAGATGCTTAACCAACTGAGCTACCCAGGTGCCCTGGTATGGGTTTTTCCTACCCTAATACATAAAAGGGAGAAAAGTTCTACTTGTTAATAGAAAAATAAAGCATGATCTCAGATATTCAAAGTGTAATGATTTTAGAAAGCCCTTGCTAACTGGTGTAAGATGGTATCTCAGTGTTGGTGGGAATGCAAGTTGGTGCAGCCGCTTTGGAAAACAGTATGGAGATTCCTTAAAAAATTAAAAATAAAGCTACCCTATGACCCTGCAATTGCACTACTGGGTAGCTACCCCAAAGATACAGATGTAGTGAAAAGAAGGGCCATATGTACCCCAGTGTTCATTGCAGCAATGACCACCAATCGCCAAACTGTGGAAAGAGCCAAGGTGCCCTTCAACAGATGAATGGATAAAGAAGATATGGTCCATATAAACAATGGAATATTATGTCTCCATCAGAAAGGATGAATACCCAACTTTTGTAGCAACATGGACAGGGATTGGAGGAGATTATGCTGAGTGAAATTAGCCAAGCAGAGAAAGTCAAATATCATATGGTTTCACTTGTGGAGCATAAAGAGTAACATGGAGGACAGTAAGAGAAGCAAAGGAAATGTGAATCGGGGTAAATCAGAGAGGGAGATGAAGCATGAGAGACTTTGGACTCAGAAACAAACTGAGGGTTTTGGAAGGGAGCAGGGTGGGGGGATGAGTAAGCCTGGTGGTGGGTACTGAGGGCAGATATTGCATGGAACATTGGATGTGGGGTATAAACAATGAATCTTGGAATGCTGAAAAATAAAGTAAAAAAAAAATAAAATGAAAAAACAAAGTCCTTGCTAAAAAGTTAACACACAATTTTTTTTTTTAAATAAAGGTGTGTCCTGGATTGGATCCAGGAATAGAAAAAGAACTTTAAATGAAAAAATAAAAGCTACTGAAATGTGAATTAAGTCTAGAGTCAGTGTTGGTATCTTAGTTTTGACAAATATTACTTCATACTGTAAGATGTTAACAGTAGGGGAACTGAATAAGGAGTATGTGGGGATCTGTACTACTTTGCATTTTTTTCTGTGGATCTAAAAGAATTCCAACAAAAAAATTAAAAACAGGGAGGGGTTGCACAATAGTATGGATATACTAATGCACTGAATTGTACACTTAACAATGGTTAAAATGGAAAATTTTATGCCATACGTATTCTGACACAATAAAAATAGGGAAAGGACTAAGTATGCTAGGGGAGAGGGATCAAAAGGGAAAAGAGATACCACTTTTTTAACATTCTTTTTACTTCTGCAGCATTCCAGGCACTGTACTAGAAATAAAAAGGTGTTTCAATCTCCACTGTTACTGATGAGTCCACCAAAGTTGCATGAGTTTAGGTAATATCATATCTGGGCCCTGCTTTAATCTATACTTAAGAGAGAGACCCTGGGGTATCTGTTTTTTAATGAGTGATTCAGATGAGTACAGTGATCAGTCAAGTTTGAGAACCACCTCTCTAAGTATTTTATATCCACTGCCTTAAGAGATGATTTCTCTTATCTTGAGATGAAAGCTGGCAGCGTAGGATCTTGTTTAATGTGGACCATAAGAACTAGAAAAACTTTTACAGCCCAAGGCCAAAGCCTTGAATACTGTAGTGAAGCTAGTAGAGCAGGGTAGGAGAAATATCGTAGAACTGAATCAAATATACTCCATGTTAGGGTCCCACTCCAGAAGGTAATTTCTCCTGAAAATTTTTGGTTGTGTATTACAGACTGAAGTTGGCTCCACAATATCAATTGGAATTATTTGGCCACTTATTATCTTCTCTCTATATAGATGTTATTGACTACAGGGACCGCTGGTCACCAGGGAATTTTCAGATAGAGTAAAAAGGCAATTAGAGGCTGGCAGAATGAAAGGATTAAGGCAGTGTCCTTGGAAGTTCAGAAACTAAGCAAGCAAACACTTAAAGAAACAAACAGCTGTGCTTCCTATTTCACTAAGGAGGTAGAAGCAATTAGAAGAGATTGTCAGCCTTCCAGTACTACACCTCCTCACCTACCTGTATCTGTCTCTCCTGTTGTGACTGGCCATGAACCCTGATCCCCCCTAAAGACCAGTCTGCCTAGTTCTTGGATCAGACCCTGAACTCCCTCACTTTCTAACATGACGATGTTACTCCTGCAATCCTATGAACTTCCTCCCACATCATGACTTTTCTCCTACCAGATATTTCACTTCAGAAGACAATTGTGCTATTACTTCCCTCATCCAAAAAAATGTAAGTAAACAAAATCACTAAAACCAAAAATTAGCTGTCTTGACCTCTTGATCACTCTTCCCCCTTAGCCAGTTGCTACCACATTTTTCTGTCCTGCTTCAGACCAACACTCTTGAAGATAGTTTTCTATATAGCTTGTCTTAAATTCTTCTTAAAATCCAGACCTTTGCTTCTGCTTCTCCATCAACAGTGCTCCTGGTGAAGGTCACCAATGACCTCTGCATTGCTTAATCTAATGGCCAATCCTCATTTCTCAGCCCACTGGACTTAGCAGCATTTGACATAGCTGATTTCTCCTTCCTCTCGGAAATATTTTCTTCACTCAGCTTCCAGAGCCATGTTCTCCTAATCTCTCATTTGTCACTCCTTCTCGTTTTCCTGATTCTTCCTCACTCTCCTGTCTTCCAAATTTTGGAAAGTGCCAAGCTCAATTTTGGACCTCTATTGTTATTTATACTCATTTCCCTGGAGATCTCTTTCAATACCTTGATTTTACATGTTATCTATTTGCTAGTGTTCTCCAGATTTATATTGCCAGCCTAGAGCTCTCCCCTGAACTCCATATTAATATATCCAACTCCCTCCTTGACTTCTTCACTTAGATATCTAATATGTCCAACTGAACTGCTAATTTTCTCTCCCAAACAAGCTCCTCCTACAGTTTTCTCCATCTCTGTTCTAGTTTCTCAGTCCAAAACCTATGGTGATTTTTGAATACTCTTCTTCTTATACCCCACATACTATCTTTTACAAGTCTTCCTGACAAGTCTTACCCTCTCCAATCTAATATTCACATTGTTGCAGAGTAAAGTTTTAGAAAATGTAAATTTTAGCACAGTATTTTGCTGTTTAAAATACTAGAAAATGTAAATTTCAGCATGGTATTTTGTTGTTCAAAATAATGTCAGAATTCTTTAGCATTCCATTCAGTGGTTTACATCACCTGCCCTTTTCCTGCCTCTAACTCCAGTTTTCCCCTACCCCAAAAATCCTTTGCTCCAGCCCCAGTGCTGTGCTTGCAATTATGTTAAATCTCCAGCTGTTTCAAGACATTATGCATTTTTCATACTTCTTCTTCTTTCTGAAATATCCTCCTACCTACCCCAGAATGATTATTTCCTGAACCCCTGAATGTGTAATTAGAATAGACTTACCTGCTCATTGGTAGAACCCTCACATTTGTTCCTCACCCTGTGAGGTAAGAACATCAGACTGAAGGCCTTATTTTACACTAAAGAAGGTCCAGCAGTGGACACATAATCATGAGACCTACTAGTCCTATCACATAACACATGACTGATATGCTACCAGTCTGAGAGAGGAAATAAATAAACAGCTGAGGTATCAGCCCAGAGATGATCCTCTGCTGGGATAACTCTTCATCTTCAAGGGCACAGAATGCGCTCTAAATTAAGCATCATTGTCTTAGTCTGTTCCACAGACTAGGTAGCTTATAAACAATAGAATTTTATTTCTCACAGTTCTGGATGCTAGGAAGTCCAAGGTCAAGGATAGTCACATTCTACTGAGAGTTCCTCTTCCTATTTTGATTCATAGCCATTTCCTTCTAGATATGTCATGCTGGAAAAGGCTTCGGATATCTCTGGAATCTCTTTTATAAGGGCACTGATCTCATTCATGGAGACATCACCCTCATGACCTGTGCACCTCCCAAAGGCCCCACCTAGTATCATCATCTTTGGGCATTAGGATTTCAACATATCAGTTTTGGGGGAACACAAACATTTGGATCACAGCAGCCAGTACCTTGTTCTATGTTTCCAGTAATTAGAATGTATGAGTCCAGGAAATGGGTAGAAGTTGGAGTGACCTCACTCACCGTCACTCCCGTGACCTACTTTCAGAATTTACCCTTCCTGTTTCCAGAGCTCTGGATCCTGCTTGTTCAGGAGTCATGATTCCCATGGGGGAATACTTCCACCAGGGCACATAGCAAGGCTCTCATCAAACATTAATGGTGAGCAGGCACAGAAGGGAGTCACTAAATGGCAGGAATCAGTGACCCTGATCATCAGGAGACAATGGGGCTGAGAGGATATGTTTGGTACCCAGGTGATCTACTTGCATTTCTCTTGCTACTTACTTGCCCAGGTTTGACAATGAATGAACAGATGAAGCAGCTGTGGCCCGAAAAGAGTCTTATAACTGGAGTCTCAGGCTGATCAAGGATGGTTGTTTGGGTTACCCCATCAGGTAATCCACTAACTTGGAGAGCTGATAGTCGAGGGCAAGTTTTATCTATAATAGATGGTATAAGAGGGAGATGAGTGAGAATTAGATGGAAACCAGCTTCAGCATGAGGGCAGTGGCTCATTCTGGTAACTTTTCTCTTAGATGCTTCCCTCAGGAAAAACCCACTGAATTCCTGTAGGACCTGCTTTCAGAAGTAACATGAAGCACATAACTTTGAGTGAAACAAAGCTTGGGTGGTAATGGATACTATTACCCAATTCCCTTTCTCCCCAAAACCTACAAAACTGAAATATCCATCATCTCAGCTCTTGAGAGTATAGGTGACTGGCAGTTCTCAGCTGAGTTCCTCTCCAGCATTTCAGGGTTTATATTCTCTGAGTGGCTGGGGGAGGAAGAGCCCCATATCTAGTGACTGGCTGATGCAAGGATACATAACTCAGATTTCTTACCCTGGTCCGAAAAAAATTTAAGGACCATTCCATCCCCAAAGTTCCCCATGAGATGAACTGAGGCTTTTGCTGTGACTATATCACATACCAACTCCTTCCTCTTCCTAATCCTGCTTTATTTACTCCCCTCCAGGTGTAGCTTCTGAGACCATTCCCAACCAATTTTTTGCATGTTAATTTCTGTCTCTGAATCTGCTTCTCAGGGACCCCCAACACTGTCAGGTACCTCTTCTATCTTCTCTTTCAATTTAGGACCTGCCATATATAACATTGCACAATTTTATTTGGGTCTTCTCCTCTTTGGACTCTATGCCATTTGTAAGCAGGGAGCATCTTCTTGTTTGATGTTCCATCAGCACCTGGCCAAATGTCTGTCAAATGAAAAATGTGCCCCCATGACACCGCCAAATCATTTTACCCTGGGATATTGAATTTCAGTCCAGAGAAGAAAGGCATGTAAGTGAATATGATGTTTAATGGGAGTTAGTATGAGTGGTAGCATCATTTGTGTATAAGATTTTTGCTGTTTGCTCCATTTGAAAGATTTTTTTAAAAAGATTTAATTTATTTTATTTTTTATTTAAGTTCAATTAGCCAATGTATAGTACCTAATTAGTTTTTGATATAATGTTCAATGATTCATTAGTTGCATATAAGACCCAGAACTCATCACATCACAACATTGTTCTAGCTGATTCTAATTCAGTGTAAGTAAAGTAAGAGGCTTGGGTGCCAGGAGGTTATGAACTGGATTTTTCCAAATTCCTGTGTTTCAGCAAATTTTTAATTTTCTTCTGAAGATTTTTACTTTGGCTAGTCAGCCACATGGATAAATTTGGGAATTTTGCGATGGAGAAAAAGTGATTACTACTGTTGGTTTCTTAAGACTATTGAGATATTTTTATGAAATTTTAAAAGCTTAATCTAATGAAATTTGTGGATAATTTAATGAAATCTTACAGATAAATTTGTTTTTAACCTTTAATTTTTAAAAAATTGCTAAATATTGATATGTATCTAAAAAAGAGTAATCTTTTTTTTATTGTTACTTAAATTTTTTTTCCAGTGTTCCAAGATTCATTCCCCATTCTCCACACCCAGTGCTCCATGCTTTAGGTGTCCCCAGTACCCACCTCCAGGCTCTCCCATCCCTCCACCCCCATCCCTCCAAGTCCCTCAGTTTGTTTCTGTGTCCAAAGTCTCTATTGTTTCATTTCTCTCCCTGGATTACCCTAGTT